>JAWDJV010009892.1:0-14628 GCA_033119285.1 Teratosphaeriaceae sp. CCFEE 6253
ATGCCGCCAAGGTGGAGGCCGAAGTTCGCGGCGTTGACGGGCAGGAAGTGGACGGGGGAGGCGGAGCGGACGCTCATCAGGCTGATGTATTGGGCCTGGATCGTGCTGGCGATGCCGGCGATGGCACCGAGGATGTGTGTGGTCTTCATGGTGGTGGTGGTAGTGAGTGTGGTAGAGACAGGTAGTGGGCTGACGGGTGGAAAGGTGCAAGCGAATGGTGTTGAGTGTGGTGAGCAAGGAACATCTGCACGGGGAGAACTTTATACTTGTCTCGACAGGAGCATGGAATGCGCCTTCCTGTCGACCAGCTGCTCTACGTCACTTACCGATTCGGCAGGAACTGAGCTGGGCGGCAGCATTGTGGTAGTGGAGTGCAACTAGTACGATTAGCCCTGAGCCTAAGCGTTGTGGTGTGACCATGTACAGGGGGTCCGTTGCGCAGAATCGTGCCTCCGAGACGAGAGTCGCTTGTCCTTGATCGTGTTAAGATTGGCAGTACGAGATGACTGCAGCTTCCTCATTCTCCACGGGCAGTGACTCGGCACGCCGGTGAGCCGAGAAACATTCCGTCGGGTATGTCGCCACGGTGCCGACCTTGGAAGTCGTCCCTGATCGCACGACGGCAGGGTAGTGCACAAGAGCACGAGATCTTCAACGTGAGTGACAGTCGATGCTTCGTGCCTGCATCAGCAGCTGCTGTGTGACCCGGGGTGCAACGTAGCATCTTGGGGTCCTGCATGATCTTTTGTCGAATAAATATGCTTACAAGGTAGTAGTACACACCATCTCTAGCTCTATAGCTCGTCGTGCCCCTTCCTCTTCCGCTCGCTCTCGGCATCTTCCCGCTGCAGCCGCTCCTGTATCCCCTCCTCGCCCTGCACCCCGGCCCCGGACGCATCACCAGCCACAGGCCGACCCTCCGCCTCACCAGCCTTGTGCTTCTTCGCCACCGCCGCGATCTCATCATCGTACAACGTCCACTCCGGCACCTGCCGTCGCGCGCGGTCCAGCTTCGGCTCCTTCGTCTGCGGGTTATTGCAGAGATCGATCGTCTTTGCGTCCTTGAGACTCTCATCCGAGCACCACGTCTCGCACCACAGCCACTCCTGCGGCAGCGAGTGGATCGGCAGCGCCATCTGCATGTGGTTCGGCAGGTCCTGGTCGAGATTGCTCAGACTGCCCGGGTCGGCGGAGAGCTGGTGGTACTGCTGCCGCAGTCGGTCGCCGGCGGCGATCTGCCGGAACTCCTTCAGGTCCACGACATACAGCGCGGAGATGTGGTAGGGCAGGCCGCGCAGGAAGTTCTTCCAGTAGCCCTGCTTCCAGAAGCGGAAGCCTTCCATCTCGGTCCGCGAATCGCACATGGGCGTGAAGCCGTACGGGGCGCCCTGGAGATCGTGCTGCATCAGCTCGTACATGTCCGTGCGCACGATCTGGTCCGCGTCGACGAAGATGACCTTATCCAGGTCGAGCGGGAAGAGGACGTCGAGGAACAGGATCTTGTAGCCCCAGATCTCGCGCTGCTTCTCCTTCTGCCCGCGCAGCCAGTGCGGCCACTTGTACGTCACCATCTCGTACTTGAAGCCGTACTCCGCCGCCAGCAGCGGCAGGAATGTCTTGAACGATGGCGACAGGAACTGCTCGATGAACCAGAATTTGACGGTGTGCTTGGTGTGCTTCATCACGGAGAGCATCATGATGTTGAGCATGCGCTCGTACAGGTGCCCAGAAGCGACCGAGAAGATGTTGATGTCCGCGTGGGCCTCTGTCGACAAGTCAGCCGACTTGCTTTTGCCCGGGATCAAGGCGGAGCCGAGCTTGGCCACCTTGGAGAGGTACTTGCGAGCTTGGGTGCCGTCGAGCCCGGCCTGAGATAAGAGCCGTTCGGCGCCTTTCGCTAGATTGTCCATTGTCGACTGTGGGGCTTCCAGTACATCCTCCTCCTCCATGCCAGGCCTTCGCGAGAGGCGCGGAAACAACGTCGCCCCTCGGAAGCTCATCAGTGCCGTCTCCGTGGTATTGTCGCCGGCCTGCGGAGCGTATCCCTTCGTACCAGCACTATCGATGTGAAAGATCTCCTCACTTCGTCCCTTCTGCAGCGTGAGATTATAGACCCCAGGATTGGCCTTGAATTGGAAGTACCCAAGATTAGCCATGATGATCGTGTCCACCGCGTGTGGGTTTGACTCGGTCCCCAGCACTAGCTGAGCACCCCTCGGAGGCGGGCCAAGTGTCACATCGCGCGAGTGTCCTTCGATCAAGATATGCTCGAGCTCGTAGATGGCCTCGACATCCGCGCCAGTCTTGACAGCGCTCAGCTTGATGTTGTCCAGGTCGTGCACGCTGTCCTTAGGCGCGACCAACCAAGATGGCGGCAGGTCCATGCCGATATTCAGCAATGCCTCTGCGGGTAGGCCACCGAAATGCGCACTCATTAGCTTTAGCGAGCCGTCGGCCTCGAAGGATGGTTTCGAGTCGAGCACGTGACGGTAAAACCGCTTGACGGGCAGCTCCTCGAGACGTTCCTTCGGGTTGAGGAAGAGGGTGGTGGCCACGCCGTCAAGCTCAGAAAGAGCCTTGATGATCGGCAGCCATCTCTGCGCAACCTCAGATGCCGGGTCCAGGGCGGAGAAGATCTGCACGTTCGCAGTCTGCATGTCGCCGGTCTTGATGGCCGTGTACGTGTCGTTCCACTGCTTGAGAATACCGGTGCGGACCGTTGGTGCGGCTTCGAAGATACCCTCTGGTATGTCCGAGACCTGTGAGAGGGCAATGAGGTTGGAGATGAAAGCGAAGGCAAGCGGCGTCGGCGCCTTGTCCTGGAGACCGAGTCCTTCGATGGCCAAGGCGGCAGGCAACAGCCGCTTCTTCCTCTCGTACATCAGCAACGTCTCTAGGTCGTCCACCTCCAACAGGTCGGTCTGGACGAAGGGCCCGACGACACGCCCGTTCAGGATGATCGCCATCTGACCAGCCTGGATCCCGATCGCAGAAGTGACTTCGACAGGAGCCTGCCCAGCGAGTGTGTCATCACCAACATCTGCGTTGGCAGTTGCATCGGCGTTCCATATGCTCTGATAGATCTCAAGCCTCCTCGGCAAATCAAGCTCATGGTCCCCAGTCTGTGCACCCTCGCAGCTCGAAGTGGCAGCGGCATCAATCCTCTCGAGGAGTGATTGGAGATGTGCTACGCATGCATCCCTTTGCGAACACTTCGAGGCGAAAGCTTGGCTGGCAGCATTCCCACTAGGCACATAGAGAGCAGCAAGCTCAACGTTGTCGTGCGAGTTCCGGAACAGCAAGGCCTCCATCAGCTGCTGGAAGCCTTCGAGCGTGTCAAAGTCGGCGGCCACGGAGAGACGGACAAGCTCGCGCTCGATCGTATCGGGGTTTGCGGGCAAGCTGGGAAACGCAGAGAGGTTTGGCAGCTCTCCGAGGTTGATGTGCCTGATGTCCTTGTCATCCTCTGGTACGATAAGAGGGTTGCGTCTGAGGCTGGCGCTCGCCAGGAACAGCTCAGGCAGATAGTGGTCGTCAGTGACACTGCCTTCGTACACCGCTTGCTGCGCTATGCGTGAGTCCAGGCCGACTCTCTGGCTCATGCCTTGCAGCCATTCGTCCGTGTATGGTACCGGGACACCGTTGATCAGGACGGGCGGCGTGGCTTGTCCTGCGCCAAGCCTCTTGACGTAGGCTTCCGCAGCCTTCAAGCGCTCCTCAAGCATGGTATCTCCAGCCACATCGGCGTATGGGAGCTCTTCCTTGTTCTTGCGAAGTTTTCGACCATCAATTGCTTGCGCGAAATACTTTTCTTGTGGGGGCCCGTACTTCCGGCCCGCACCTGCGACACCTTCCGTGAGATATGTGAGCGCGGCTGAGAGGCCATAGCGATCAAGCAGATAGTAGACGATCTTCGCCTGTTGCCTCCCAGCATCCGTATCAACGCGAGGCACCAGGCCGAACTGTATCGGCACCTTCCGCCTCACGAAGCCCTGCAGGCTCTCGGTGATCGTCACAACGTCTGCGTACTTTGAGAAGTCGACGGTGATGACGAGATTGTGGATGTCGCGTCTCACAGATGGAAGCTGGCCTGGATATGTGCGCTGCAAAAGAGCTGTCACACTGCTTGGCCATTCGAGGTAGCGCTTGTCCTTCTCGATGTCGTTCAGCCATAGGATGACATCGCCGCCCTCGTTCTCGTCTCGCCAGTCGTAGCGCTGCACGTCCTGGTCGACTGCTGATGCAGTAATGGCCTCATGCGACAGCAAGTCGATTGCCTCCGGTCCGCTCAAGCCAAGCTCTCGCACGCTGTTGATCATCTTACGCTCTCGACGCAAATGCTCAAGTAGTGCGTAGGCGTCAAAGTCGCGAGGCATGATCTGTACTCCGTTGATCCACACAACGTTGAAGCCAGGCGGCAGAAGAAGCTCACGGTTGTCCCGGTGCTCCTGCAGGAACTCAGCAGACACATTAGCTGCTGCAATAGTGCTGGAGTGCTTGGGAAAGTCCTGGCTTAGACGCAGCAACGTGTCGAAGGGCGCATCGCTGGCCATCACGAAGCTAGAGGCCTTCACTCCTAGCCTCATGAGCTCTGCAGACGATAATGGCCGCAAGTCAGACATTTCCTCTTCGCTGAGGGTCGCTTCCGCCGCGGGCAATGCATCTGCGGCCTTCCCCTCCTCAGCCTGCCGGTCATCAATGACGATGTAATCCGTACGCTTCAAGGCAAGCTCCACACCGTAACCACTGACAGTCAGAGGTTCTGTCGCCACGTTCCGAGAGGGGACGTAGCGGACCCGGTACGACGTCCGCCCATCCCTTGCCGTCGCGCGCATCGTCCTGTGGAATTGGCGGAACGGCTCAGACAGAATGTCAGCGTAGAGCACCGAGGGTCGGGCGTTGTTGGGCGCGCCCAGTATACGATCGAATGGTAGACTGTGCAGATCCTCGCTTGGCTGGCCCAGACTGTGCGCCTGTGACTCCACCATGTCCGCGGAACAGTATCTCTGCGCACTGAAGGGCACGTACGCCCAGGTCTCGCAGCTTTCATCCTGACTTGACTCCAGCAGAGGCTTCACCGAGGAGTTGTAGTACTGGTAGTGGGCCTCCACCCTGGGTGCAGCAGAATGTATTGACAAAGCGAGATCGAAGGACGAGAGGTCCTCGGCGTGTGTGAGATGCCCATCCTGCTCAAGTAGACCCCTGAACCTCGTGTATAGCTCTTGTGCAGTCGTGGCCGTATCAAAGTAGCCGTCCACTATTCGATCTAGCAGCGGGAAGTAGCAGGTGGCATTCTCATTCGCCGCAGTCTCTCTAGCATTGGTCAGTAGATGTTTGATCGTGATAGCTTCAAGGTGATGGACCTACAGTAACTCCACAAGATACGGTGGGCCGTCGAACGACGTCCGTACGGCGACATCGACTGATGGTACGGCATCAACACCTAGAAGCAGGCCGAACAGGCTTCCTATCCACGCAATCCTGTCGCATCTCGACCTCATGTTGCTCGCATGTGAGCCCCGCTGTCACCGAAGTCACTCACGACTGTCTCATGAATGTGGTGATCTGGCAGAGGTTCGAACAATTTGGGTCCGGGTAGGCGATCGCGGTTGAAGATGCTACGTGTCGTTCCACCGAGGCCAGCGCAACCCGTGGGTTGGAGGAAAGAAACGCCGGAAACACAGTCCAATATGACAGACACCGAGTAAGGAAGAGGGTATCGCTGTGGCTCACGAGCGGCATCAACTCATGTACCTAGTGAATGCTCGCGCTTGTCGAGTCCCATACACCGGGAGTCGGCTGGAGGCCCAATGGGGCTAGCCACGATCACATGAAATACAGGCACGATTTGGTCGATTATCACAATGCACAGGAATGCAGCATGGAGAGAATTTAGCTTCAGATCTATGTGGTGCGCTTCCTCGCAAAAAACTGGCGCGAGTCCTCCACAACGCCTTCGACATGCGTGGCGCTGGCCGCCGAGTAGCTCTCCTTGATCCAGCCAGGCAGCTTCTGGCTAATCCGCTTCTGTGTATACCGACTGTCCATGAGCACAATGCTTGCCCAATCGTCCTTGTGCCTGATCACACGGCCGATGGCTTGATTGACAGCCCTCATGCAGACATTTTCCGCGTGCTCCCTGCTCGCCTTGCCCTTTAGCTCGCCTCTCGCTGCAGCTTTGTCCTCGATGTACTGCATCTTGGCCTTCCACTCCGGAGTCTCGAGGTTCGGGAAGGGCAAGCCAACCACTACAACACATCGCCCGAGGTCGTCGGCGAAGTTGATGCCCTCGGATAGTTTGCCGCCTATGACGGACAGCAAGATCGCACCCTTGCCACTGGTTGCAATAGCGTGGCTGTATGTCTTGAATGTCGCTTCTGCAGGCTCCGATCGGCTGTCCCAGAAGACTGGCTTCAAGGTGTCGAGTCTAGCTGTGATGCTGTCATTGCGCCAGCAAGTAGCGACCTGATCCAGGAATCCGTAACTTGGCAAGAACACCACCAGACCGCCCTGAACGACCGGCGCCAGAGCTAGCAACGCCTGCCCAATACGCAAGGTCGTGGCGTTGTTTCTCGACCGGAAGCTGAATTCGAGGGGCCCACTCTGATCGCTCGCGACAGTGCGTACCAGTAGGTTGCTGGGTGGGATGAGGTGGCCGCATGAGAACGTGCTGAGGTTGGGAAGATACGGAAAGAGCTGCTGCCGGTAGTCGTCCATCGGAGACATCGTCCCGCCGACCAAGATGACGGCTCGCGCATCGCTGACGATGTCCCGGAAGTGCTCCGACGGGTCAAGCAGCATGTAGCGTATGGCGTGATCGTCGCCGACTCGGGTCAAGAAGAACCGTCCTTCCTTCGATGGGTTCATCAGCGCCATGAGAAAGTTTTGCACATGTGTCAGGCCTGGCACATCAGTCTCATTACTAGCGCCTCCTGTCGTGCCGTTCGATGCCTCTCCAGCTTGCGCCACGTGCGAGACGTAGCCCTCGACCTTCTTGGCAAGCTTACTGTCGTTCATGTACCGGACGAGCTTTGCAAGGTTGATCTGATCGACGCCCTTTCCACATAGCAATTGCCTTACCTCCACGGTACCGCCATTGCCATTCCCATCTTGAAGACCGGAGAAGAAGAGTAGCATCGAGTCGACGACCCGCACGACTTGGGTCACGTAGACCCTGTTGCTTCCTCTCAGGCGATTGCGATACCTCTGCAGGTAGGTGATCAAAGACTCGCGTACACGCTTGAGCCGCCCTTCGCTGATCTGGACCGAGTAGATGCCTTCTATAGCGTCCATCAGATTGTGCGCTTCATCAATGATGACAACATGGCCCTTCAGAGATATGCCTAGAGCGTCACGAGCCGTCTTCTGTAGCAGCAACGGGTATGGGAGGGTGACCATCTCAGCAGGGCCAATTGCTGACCGCGAGGCGTAGTAAGGACAGATCCCTAGACGCGAGCCCACTTCAGCCAAGTCCTCGATGTCACGTACTCTCGCAAGCGCGTGGTCTCGGAATTCTAGCACCTGTCCCGCACTCTCCTTTGCGGGTATGAAAGGACACTTGCTTTCTGAAGCAGTCTTGCTCTGCTGAAGCTCCATGCACCGCTCGTTGACTGCTGTCTGGCTATGGAGCTTGGCCACCTTCGGATAGATGCAGAGTTGCTTGCGCGAGCCAAGTGACAGCTGTCTCAATGGTTCGGACGGGGCTCCGTCTGGACCTTCAGGGTCGGGTGGCATACTGGAAGGTATGCTGACGCGCTGTAGTTCTCCAACAAACTGTGACAGCTGCGAGTGTGTTCGTGAGCAGAAGTAGATCTTGAGCTCATTGACGTCCTCGAGACCATCATCGCCCTTTTTGTCGCGCTGCAGCATACCAAGGGTCTCCATGAGCTTCGTGGTTTCCGTAGAGTAGTCTGGCCGCTGCCCACTAGCGTTGCTTCGTTTATCGTCATCGCTCTCGTAGTCGTCCAGCACAAATTGCTCCTCGTCAGTAGCAGCCTCTGCGTCCGCTGGACCAAGCTTCCGCTTCTTGCCAGGCGGGGCATCACCAGCACGACGCTCTTTGATCTTGCGCTCCTTCGCAAGGACTGCACTGAGCCGCGCCTCGAAGTCGGCCCTGCAACGCTGCAGCTCATGTCGCTTGCTGACCCTGGCATGCTCTGCAACCCAATCGGGTTCATCATCGTCGACTTGGACCAGGGCCAGTGCTTCGTCGAATGTATTACGCTTGTGCTCTCGTAGCCATGTGAAAGAGCTGCATATCAAGCTGAGACTCTTGCCAGTGCCCGTCGGTGACTCGAATATGCCGACTTGGCCTCCCTCGATACAGTCGTAGATAGCTTCCATGAGCTGCCGTTGTATGTCGTACGGCTGAAACGGGTGGTGAAATTCCCTCGCTGCCATCTTCTGTGACGCCTGCATCCGGCTGCTGGCAGATAATGTCGCCGAGTCGGAGAACGTTGGAGACAGGTCTCGTTCCCGCGTCGCGCTAGACACACGCGGACTCGTGATTGGGTCCACTTTTTCGCTTCCAGATCAACGGTGCTTTCCTTTCCTGGAACGCACAGTGTCGCTGTGATTTGCGCCCGAGGACTTGACCTTGTCCGTCACCCAGGTCTCCACGACTTCCTTCCTCTCCACGGCCTTGACCTCCTTCTGCTTCGCTTCATCCAGGCGCCTGATGTAGCCAAAGTAGATGGCCACCTCTGCAGCAGCCACGGTGCCGCTGCCAAACATGGACAGTCCCAGGCGTTGCGGCACGCTCCAGCGTCGAGCCGCAATCCAGATGAAAACGCTGCAGGTGATGATTGACACCAGGATGTTAATGATCAGGATCATCTGCCGATTCACGTCCGCGTAGGTGACCTCGTCCACTTCGTCCACGCCAGTCTGGCCGTGCGATATCGAAGGGTTGAAAGTACGTGCTCCGGCTTCGGGAAATCGCCGGTCGAACGTCTCGCCTGGCATGGGAGGATTGACCATGCGCTCGTATTGCCGTTGTTCTTCCCGTGCCCTTAGGCGTCGCATGAGCGCCTTGTACTCGGCTGTCTGGTTTGTGTGTCAGCGCGAGTTCACCTTCATACCGTAATGGAAATCTGTACAGGTTCAGGCTTGGGTGGCAGAGGGGGTTGGTAGACCAAGGCACCCTTCAGCAGACTATCGAGGCGCCACGACTTCGTCTCATCGCCGCGAGCTTTGCTCCGCTCAACCAGGTACTTCGAGACTTCAATCAGGTGATTGTGCTCAACAGGGCTGCCTGGCTCAACATGAGAAAGATCCTCCCAGATTGTCTCGCCATCGATGGCGAGCGTCTCGGCGTCGGTCTCTTTCTGCCTGCAGTACTCGTCGATAGCAGCCTTCGCGGCAGCCGTTGCCGTGAGTCTCACCATTGGTGTGGGTACATGTAATTCACAACGACACTGGGCGCGCGTCCAAAGAATGCAAGGCCCGGTATGGCCTAGCGCACGGTGGATAAGTGATCTTCGGGCAAAGGTCCGGTGGTGGCGTCACTGAGGCTCCAAAGATTTTGGTGAACGGCCGTCGACGATGACATGCCGGATCATTCTACCATTCGACTACCCCACGCCGTTATCACCTGTCTCTTCGATCTCCCAGCTGTGAACCTTGGCAACACTCAGCGACCAATTCTCCCAGCGGGCCGACCGAATGTCTGGGCCAGCGGTCCTCGGGCGGACCGTGGTGCCAACATTACGTACCTTCACCTCACCGCGATGTCCGGAATGCCTACGGCCACTACCTAAGCGGACGCTACTCCCTCCACAAGACCGACAATATCATGCTTCCAGACGGAGAGAGCAAGCGGCGGTCGCGGCGGCTGTCATGAAGGCAAAAGAGCTCTTCAGCGGGCCCCCACCGCCGGGCCCAATGGGCATCGATCCATTACACAGCGTAGCGAAGGAGATGAAGTTCATGACGGGCAACATACGACAGTTACTGGGTTCCGGGCATCCCATGCTTGATACAGTGTCAAAGTACTACACACAGTCGGAGGGCAAATACATTCGGCCAATGCTGGTCCTCCTCATGTCGCAGGCAACGGCGACGATGCCCAAGCGGTCCCGGATGTGGTCGAGAGGCAGCGAGGAGGTGGATCGGCCTATCACGTCGCCATCAGTACTGGCAGACGTCAATCCGTCATCTCCGCTGACGGCGCAAAGCATGGACAATGGCGAGGTCTACGATACTGTCCTTCCCTCGCAACGGCGACTGGCGGAGATCACTGAACTCATACACACCGCGTCACTGCTGCACGACGATGTGATTGATACATCCATTTCCCGACGAGGCAACCCTTCAGCAAACATCGAATTCGGTAACAAGATGGCTGTGCTAGCAGGAGACTTCCTGCTGGGCAGAGCGTCCGTAGCACTGGCTCGGCTACGAGATCCGGAGGTTACAGAGCTGCTAGCCACGGTCATCGCCAATCTGGTTGAGGGCGAGTTCATGCAGCTCAAGAACACAGCCCTCGACGAGCGACATCCGGTCTGGACTGATGAGACTGTCACGTACTATCTGCAAAAGACGTACCTGAAGTCGGCTAGCTTGATCAGCAAGTCGTGCCGGGCAGCGGCACTGCTGGGAGACTCATCGGTGGACGTGGTGGAAGCCGCGTACCAGTATGGGAAGAATCTCGGCTTGGCGTTCCAGCTTGTCGATGACATGCTGGACTACACAGTCAGCGGCCAGGAGCTCGGCAAGCCTGCTGGTGCGGACCTCGAGCTTGGTCTCGCGACTGCGCCTTTGCTCTTCGCGTGGAAGAACAACCGGGAGCTTGGGACGCTCGTGGGTCGCAAGTTCGGAGAGGATGGGGACGTGCAGATGGTATGTTGCGAAAGAAGCCATGCACGGTCTGAGACGCAGCTGACCCTTTTCAGGCCCGCGAAATGGTGATTCGGAGCGACGGCATTGAGCAGACGCGAGCACTCGCTCAGGAGTATGTCGACTCAGCCGCGAGGGCGATCTCCGGGTTCCCGGACAGCGAAGCCAAGGCTGGACTGATCGACATGTGCTCGAAGGTCATGTCGCGGAGGAAGTGAGGACCTCGTCGAGGGTGTTCTGCTGCGGTTCAGCGTTTTGCTCCATGGCATGTACAAAATCTCGCCTTACCAACGAAGAGAACTCGGGACCCGATGAGACTCTCGGAGACTCGGGGGTTTCGTGACTCATGAATACGGCCGGTGATAGACCATCAGCTTCTGTATACGTATGTATAATACTGCCGTGGCCGTCTTCACTGCTCGTAAAGCGTGTAAATGCCCCACTTTTCCATTCCATTCCAGATTTGCTTGCCACTCAAGGTAAACTTCATTGCATATATTAGACCAACGCCGGCAACATGCAGAAGCAGTGGACAGAGTGATGAACACGCGTGATCGTGATGTAAAGCACGCGCACCGTCAAGCGCCAGTCCGACTGAATTGGCAAGATGATTGACGCATCAACGCGCCTCCGGCGAGCCATCCTCCTCAACGACGTACTTCTGGTCAAGCGTATCATCCGCAACCATCCCAAGCTCCTCCAGAATCCGGACTTCGAGGACAAGAGCAACACCAGCCTGCATCTGGCGGCAAGGCATGGCTTTGTCGAGATCGCCCAATACCTGGTTGAAGCCGGGCACGAGATCGAGGAGGTCTGCCGCAATACGGATCACGACACGCCGCTCATGCTAGCTGCACAGCATGGAAACGTCGAACTAGGCAAGCTGCTGATACTACAGTTCCCGCAATGTATACCGATGGTCAATCGCGCTGGCTTGGACGCGCTGGCCATGGCGTCACAGCACCCGGCTTCGACAGGGCTTATGGTCGGCCTGCTCGGCAACGACGAACATCCTGCTTCGCCGCACATCAGAGACCAGGACGGCAATACACCCTTGCACCATGCCTCAGCGTCGGGCGCACTGAAAGCCCTACGTATCTTGCTCTCAGCGGGCGCGAACCCGCTGGCAAAGAATAACTGCGATTGGACACCGTTAGCATACAGCCAGACGGTCGCAGCGGAGGTCTACTTCAAGAACCTAGTGGCGGAGTTTGAGCGTAGAAAAGTGGAGGGTGCGAAGCAGGGCGAGGAACGGGAGCGTCAGAGGGCAGCGGGTGTGAGGCTGGTGGACGAGGATGGGACGACTGCTAAGCCCCGAGTCTCCGCGGAAGATGAGATGATTGGAGATGCGCTGAAGAGACACTGGAGTCCTGTCGACCGACGCAGACCAATGACACCGGGATCCGCGCCTCGGCATGAGTGGGGATTGGGACTGAGCCTGGACCTGCAACATGCGCGGACGAGATCTAGCAGTGGCGACTGATTGCGCCCAATGCTGTAGGCCAACGACTTCGCGGCGCCGGCTCAGGCATCCGTGGTCGTCCATGTGCTTCGGAGATGAGGCCAAGTCGAAACTGCATGATTGGCACGGAGACTGGACCTTCTGCGTACTGCTCTGTGTCTGCAATCGACTAAATTCTCTCACCTACCTAGCCGCTGATTTTCAGTACCGCTCTGCCCGGAAGCTTGCCCTCCTTCATGAGCTTGCAAAACTTGTCCACATCGCTCAGCGTTCCCTTCGTCAGGATAGGGTGCACAAGATCACGGGCCGTGAAGTCCAGCGCCTCCTCCACATCCTTCAGCGTCCCGGTCACACTCCCAACGATGTTGATGCGCTTCAACGCCATCAAGAACGGCGGAGCACCAGCAAGCACACTGGGATCAGTCGGCAAGCCAACGCTCACCATTGTCCCTCCTGGTCGCAAGAGACTGGGTGCGATCTGATAGCTCTGCGCCGCAGCCGCAAATACGATGACACCGTGGGCGCCATACTTGGTGATTTCCATAACTTTGGCGCCGATGTCCTTCGTCTCGACGAAGTCGATGTACTCCTCAGCTCCAAGACTCTTGCAGAGCTTCTCCTTCTCAGAACCGCCGTCGACGGCAATGACACGCATGCCCATGGCCTTGGCGTACTGGACACCGAAGTGGCCTAGGCCACCCCCAGCTCCGATGGCGACCAGGAATTGTCCGGGCCGGACGGCACTCCTCTTGCACGCCGTGTACGCCGTCACACCACCGCACATGATCGGTCCTGCTTCCTCGTCGGTCACGCCTTCGGGAATGCGAGTCGCATACCGCCCGTCCGTCAAGCAATATTCTTGGAAAGTCCCAGGCGCCGTGAAGCCGCTGTTGAGCTGCTTGCCACACTGCAGCTCGTCCTGTCCATTCGTACAGAACTCGCACTCCCGACACACGCTGACCACCCACTTCACCCCGACCCGATCGCCGAGTTTCCAGAGGCTATCGACGTCCGGGTGCACGGCGACCACCTCGCCCGCGCCCTCGTGGCCAGCGATGCCTTTGGCAGACGGCTGCATCTTGATTCCGGAACCTGCCCATTCATCGTGGATGAGAGATTTGTCGGACGCACAGAGGCCCGTCCAGTTGATCTTGACGAGGATCTGGCCAGGTCCGGGCTCTGGGACCGGGACCGTCTGGACAGGGGCCGTGGAGTCGCCGCCCTCGCCTTGCTTGACCGAAGCTTGCTGTTCCTGAGGCAAACCCATGTCGATGTTGCGCTGTAGAGCGAGCTGGCGACTGCAGTATGCTGAAAGGACAATGCCGGCGAAGGAGCTACATAAGTACAACACCTCCTTCCGTGGCTTGGGCTTCCCCGCAGCAACAAGAGGGTGTCAAGGGAGCCATACATCCGAGCACCATGTGTCTCGCATCCGTATGCAATAGCTCAGCACACCCCACTAATGGCCGAGGTGTGGCGCCTGTTGTATACTTGTATACATGTGTGCACATGTACATGTACCCACGGTATCTTTATGCAGGGCGCGAACCCAAAATCTATATACGCCTAAGGCAAGATCTAAGAATCTTCCCTTTCGGCCAGCTTCCGTGCTTGGTTGCGTGGAGATATTGCTTACATGTACCGTTAGGTGGTGGCAATGTTTGGGTATCTGGGCGAGGCCGAGGCGGAGTACAACAATGATATAGGTTAGCGACGCGATCGACCTCGTAGCGCGATAGATGATGGTAATGCTGTTCATTTCATGATCGGGTGCCACGCGCTACCCGTCATCTCCAAGAAGATCTCCGGAACAGTGCATTGCCAATCGATAGTCAGGGCGTCTGTTACAAAAGCACATGGAATCGCTTGTCTTGTGAGTAGGAGGGGCCGGCAAGGACCTACGAGAAGGAGCACTAGCAGGGACTGGATCTCAGACTTTACCAGTAATCGGCAGACTGTAGTCTTGGGAGCTCATACCTTCATATGTGATTCTACGGTCAGGGGTATCGTAAATGACAGGCTGATCCGACCATCTAGTTCTTCTCATCGTAAACATCCCTCGCATGGTGGATCGGGTCCACATTGGCGTATCCATAGCCCTCGCTTTGCTTCCTGTGTGCGTGGACGTGCCCACCATGCTTCTCGTCGTCACTAATTTCAAGCGGCGGACTCGCATTTCCCGCCTCGGCCTTCCGGCCCAGCGACGCCTCCACGCCATCGATGGTCTGCTCGATCAAGCTCTCCCGGGCCGGGAAGATCTTGTGCAGCGTCGTGTACACCACGATGCTGGTGACGAAGCCGAACAGCCAGTCGAAGCTGTATAAGTTCTT
>JAWDJV010009893.1:0-14619 GCA_033119285.1 Teratosphaeriaceae sp. CCFEE 6253
GCGCCGCCGTCGACTCGCACCACTCGGCCGTCACGGCCAGCATCCGGCGGAACCCGTACTACACCTCCACATCCACATCCGCATCCGCATCCACCACCCTCCCCACGTCCCCCCTCCCGCCCACCCGCCTTCTCCCATCCACGCCCCTCGCGAAGCCGCCGCCCGCAACCCCGGCATCAACCGCCTCATCCTCCCTGATCTCCCCCGCCCCGGCCTCCGCGCCCCGCACCGTCCACCTCTCCTTCGGCGCGCACAGCCTCTCGGGGACGCTGCACCTCGTCTCCACGCAGGACTACCTCGCCAACCTCTACCCGCGCTTCTTCGCTCTGAGCCCGGCTGCCTCCGCCGCGTCGCCGACGACGACGACGAGTTACCCGCGCTTCGCCGACGCGCGGGACCCGGTGTGCTTGGTGCATCATGTGCAGGGCGTGACATGGGGGCTGGGGGCGGAGTTCCGGCGGCGAGGCCGACGCTGCCGGGGAATGAGACGTTGTCTCCGGAGGAGCAGGTCCAGGAGGTGGAGGCGGCGGGGGCGTTCCAGGCCGTGACCGACGAGACCGCGGTCTGGGTCCGCGGCGGCTTCCTGGGGACGTGCACGTGAGTCCCTCTCGCTCCTTCCTCCGTCCATCCCCCTTTGTCCTTGAGGTACTTGCCTTTGGCACCCAACTGACAAAGTCACCAGACTAGAAGGCCAGTTCTTTCCCCAGCACCCGTCCCTGGAGAACGTCATCCTCGCCTTCCCCCTCCATGTACCCCTCGGCGTCCGCCACCCGACCGTCTTCGGCCGCCCGACCCGGACCGCGGACTTCCCGCCCCGGCCCGTGGGCCCGAAGGTCCTGCGCGCCGTCGCGCGGCTGCAGGCAGCGACGTGAGTCTCCCTACCCCCCTCTCCCCCTCCCTCCTTCCCCCTCCCTATGCACAAATGAGCACCGTCCCCGTCCCCCACAGAACTATGGACTCACACAGCCCCGCAGCCGCACCCCGGGCGCCCTGACCCTCGCCGGCGACTTCAGCAAGCGCTTCCTGCGCCAGCACCTCGCGGATCTCCTGGACACGCGCACGGGCGCGCTGCGCCGGGAGCACGCGCTGTATCCGCATCGGAATAACCTGTCGCTCGTGGGGGCGCGGGTGTGGCGGTCGCTGTGTGGGATTGGCGGGGGGAAATTTGCTGTGGATCTGGGGACGGGGGATGTGGGGATGGGGGACGGCGGGATGAGGATGGGGGTGGCAGGGGAGGGGATGGAGGGGGTGGAGGGGGTGGAGGGGGAGATGCCGAGGGGGTACGCGCGGTACCTGTTTGCTGATGCCTGCGCCGAGGAGGAGATCACGCACGAGGTCAAGCAGGAGGATTCCCCGACCGGGCCGTCCTCGCCGCGCACGTCGACGTCGTCGTCCTCGACGCCGCGGCCCCAGTCCTCGTCGTCTTCGTCGTCGTCAACAGTGGAGCAGGAGGAGGGGGAGCAGGGCCCGCGCGAGTGGATGCCCGGCTGCGAAGGGCTGCTGGAGGTCGGGTACGTGGACGCGGACCCGGCGGCCACGGCGCGGGATGTCGCGGAGACGGAGCGCACGCTAAGCAGAGCGGTGGCGCCGTGGCAGGAGAGGCAGATCGTGGAGCATGAGCAGGCTATGCGGACGCTGTTGGCGTAGGATGTCGAGGTCGTGCAGGGAGGGGGAGGGAAGGGGTGGAGGGCGAGGAAGGCCTGGGAGAGATGGGAGAAGGGGGTCCAGGAGGAAGGGTGACGTGTGCCGGGGTGGCGAGGGATGAGGGGGAGTGTGGATGTGGGGTCGACTTGGCCGATGAATCGCCTGTATGGCACTGGACCTTGGGCTCACGCACGCGGCATCCTCGAGGTGAGGGGACACGGGAGCAGATTCCGCGCGCGGCCTGCCTGGGAAGGCAAGGAAAGGGTTCCCCCATGCACCAGGCACTCGCAACGACGTGGTCGTTCGCGACAGTATTCATACCCTCGCACCCGCCTCTCCGCGCCGCTCTAATCTCCCCATCTTCAACGGACAGCTACGCCAAGGAACACGCCCCCTTGGGTCCGCGGTCGGTGCATGTCGCGTCCTCCTTACATCACCGCCCCTTCCAGCTCCGCCGCCGCAGAGTCCCGACTTCGCACATCCCGTGCTGTCGAACCGCGGTGGACAAGAGACGCATCGACTAGTAGACCGTTGGGCCCGTGTCGCAAGGTCAGATCCAAAGTGCACGTCTGAGCGACCTGGATTGGACGGTGAGATTGATCTGGTCCGGTGGCGATTCGCTGAGCTCCCCCGCGTCAGAATGCCCAGCAAGAGTGGATGTAGTCTGTGTAAGCCGATCGCGTGAGGTACGACATAGCAGGAAGCATGACTACCTGGCCGTGTATATAGACGTCTTCCAGCTGATGTGTGGGTTCGGTGATGGGAGTATGCCCCTACACCCGTCGAACACCCAGGTACCCATAAAACCCGCCCAGCTCTGAAGCGATGGTACACTAGACCTACATGTACTACCCTACCACTTAAGCCGCCCCCCCCCCCCTCCCCACCCCAAAACGCCTATCCATGAGCCCTAGAACCCCTCTCCCCCAAACGTGTCCTGCCAGAATGCCTTGTTACTGCTACAATCCTCGCGCCCCGAAAGCTTCTTCATCATACATAATCCGCCCGCCAACATCGCCCAACTATCACTCTTCTGGCCCACGGCTTCACTGGTACGACAGCCACGTTCCGCCCGTGGAGGACTGCTTGCCGATATGCCCCAGCAGCGCGGGGCGCGCGGGCTTCGCCGCGCCGCCGTTCGCGGGCGCGGTCTCGATCGCGGGGGCGGGTTCGGTGGCGGGCTCGCTCTCGCTCTCGCTCTCCGCGGTATGCTCGGTCTCGGCCGCGGTGGCGCCGGCTGCATCCGCGGTCGCCACAAGCCGCTTCCCGGGCGCGAACAGCGGCGCATCGGCGTCGTGGCTCGCGGCACCGGGCACCCGCGCCGTGTGATGCCAGAGATGCCCCTCCGCATCCGGGGCCCCGGTCACCGTGTCCAGCCCCCCTCCTCCACTCGCGGGCGCAGCGGCGCGGGACGGCGGCTGCCCCATCTCCATCTCCATCTCCGTGTCCGTGAGCCGTTTCCCCGGCGCGAACAGCGGACCCCCCTCTGTTCCAGCCCCCCGGCTCACACCACCAGAGACAGCGCCATGACTCCCAGCGCTCTGCTCGACCTCCGCCCCCGCTCCCGTGTCCATCCCCCCCCGCCCCTCGGCCCCCGGCGAGTAGGCCCGCGCACTCACCACCAGCGGGTGCGCCAGGATCGGACTCTCGCGCGCGTCGCTCTTGTGCCACAACAGGTAGCCCGTGTCCGGGTTATCCGGCGTCCCCACCCCGGGGGTGAAGACGACGCCGCCGGCCTGACTCGCGCCGCAGGCGCGGGCGTCCGGGCGGGAGGGGAGGGGGTCGCTGGGCCGGGTCTCCGGGCCCGGGCCGTCTGCTGCTGCGTCGTCGCGGCGCTGGCGCTTGACGGGGTCGAGGGAGTGGGTGGGTTCGTTGAGGGGGAAAGGTTGGGGCGGGAGGGCGGTGTGGGAGGATGGGTGGGCGTTGGTGGGGCCGTGGTCGGCCGCTGCGGAGCCGTTCGCAGGGGGCTGTGCGCGGGCGATCGCGTCCGGGGTGCCGCTCGGGGGATCGGTGGTGCCGTCGCCGGTTTGCCGGTGCGCGTGCCCATTCTCATTCCCATCCCCGTGTCCATGTCCGTGTCCGTGTCCGTGCCCGGCGCCGTCGATCTCGGGGTTCATCATATCCGAGTTCAGGATCGCCTGCGCGGACGGGCGACGGCGGGGATCGCTCTTGAGGATCCACTGCAAGAACTCGACATCCTCCTCATCCAGCCCGCGCTTGCGCAGCTCCTCCCAGTGATTCCCCGCCGGATGGTTACTCGCGCGGTACGGCAGCGCGCACTCCTTGTAGTACTCCACGTTCTGCAGATCGTAATCGTTTCCCAGCGCGTGCCGCATGGCCTGCACGCGCTCCGGCATGCTCCCGGACCCGGCGTACAGGTCGTCGTAGATGCCCGTCTTGTCGAAGCGCTCGATGGCTTCCAGCAGGTGGCAGTAGATCAGCCCGAAGCCCCAGATGTCCGCGGCCGGGGTGATGGCGCCCTTGAAGAAGACCTCGGGCGCGCGGTACGCGACGGGCTGGACGGTGCCGTGGGTGGGGTACATGACGATGCCCAGGTCGCCCAGCTTGGCAACGAGGTTGGTCAGGTCGCCGGGCTCGCCGACGTCGAAGCCGGAGAGCATGACGTTCTGCATCTTGAGGTCGGCGTAGACGAGCCCGCGGTCGTGGATGTCCTTCAGCCCTTGCATGATCTGCCGCGCGACGGAGCGGACTTCTTCTTTGGTGAAGGGGCGCTTGGTCCGCGCGCCCCAGAGGGTCGTCTCGAACATCTCCAGGACGAGGATCGGGGGGGTCCCGGCGCTGGGGACGGGCGGGATGCGGTCGACCTGCTTGCGGACGGAGGTGCAGTCCTTGAGCAGCTCGTGCATGATCATCTCGTGCTGGAAGTGCGGCCACGAGGCGCCCGTGTCGTCGGCGGCGGGGGACTTGAGCACGACGATGCCATTGTCGGCGGTGTCGACGGCGGTCCAGACGTTGGCCTGGCCCAGCGGACTGACGGCGAGGTAGGTCTTGCCGGACTCGCCGCGCAGCTCGTCGCCTTCGTGGATCACATTCATACTCTTGGCGTGTGTGAATGGATGTGTGGTTATGATTGTTGGAACGAGGGTTCGCGTTGCGAGTTCCAAGATCCAACAAGACTGGACGTTGGTTCCTGCATGCCTTGCAACGTCAGAGGTGGCGCCCGCTTTCGTCACAGCGCGGGCCGAACCCACTTTACCAGGCCGCGCAACCTTCTTTCCACCACTCGTGGCCGCTCCACCCCATCACTCATCCGCCCGCCCCGGACTCCGACTGGCAGACACAGTCATCACCTTCTCCATCTTTCCGACGCGCTGTGGACTCCGGCCCCGCGTCTTAACGTGCCCGGTGGATCCGGTCGCGGCGTCCGGAGTCGGAGGATCCTTGGCGGATGGACGCCTGACGCGCGCCTTCTCGATACGGACTCGGGCAGATCTGTGGTGATCAATTCGCATGGCAAGCGCCTCCGAAGAGTGGCCTGGCGGTCGACGGTGGTGTGCGACGGCTGCGAAGAGATTATTTCCATTGTTCGACTGACAAAGCGAGAGCGGGACTCGGCCAATGGCGTGCCCCACGTCCCTGCATCCGTCCAAACCTTAATTGCGGACGATCGATGCCGGATTCCATCATCATCGCGGTGACAATCTGTAGATGTCTACGCCCTTCCTATCTTATTATTGCACATCAGTACCCCCAGCATCGTATACGCCCCTATCTCAACCTCCCGTCTAGAGTCCGCTATAGCCTACACCAGACCCACCACACGCTGCCCGGAACTGAAGCCATTGGCCCACCATCTTACCTACCACCGGCCACCGCCAAGATGTCCAACGGCCACCACGCCCCCATCGACACCCCCCCCCGCGCCCCCTCCCCGCTCCACAGATTCGGCACCCGGGCCGTGCACGCCGGCTCCGACCACGACCCCGCCACCGGCGCCGTCATCGCCCCCATCTCCCTCAGCACCACCTTCGCCCAGCGCGCCGTCGGCGTCCCCATCGGCGCGCACGAGTACGTCCGCTCCTCCAACCCCAACCGGGCCAACTTCGAGACGTGCCTCGCCGCGCTCGAGCGCGCCAAGTACGCCCTCGCCTTCGCCTCCGGGTCGGCCACCACGGCGACCATCCTGCAGAGCCTCGCGGTCGGCAGCCACGTCGTCTCCATCTCGGACGTCTACGGCGGCACGCACCGCTACTTCACCAAAGTCGCCTCCGCGCACGGCGTCCGCGTCACCTTCACGCCGTCCATCGAGGTCGACATCGAGGGCTTGATCACGGCCGAGACGAAATTGATCTGGATCGAGACCCCCTCCAACCCGACCCTCTCCCTCGTCGACATCCGCGCGGTGGCGGACATCGCGCACCGCTCCGGCGTCCTGGTCGTGGTCGACAACACCTTCCTGTCGCCGTACATCCAGAACCCGCTATCCCACGGCGCGGACATCGTCGTCCACTCCGTCACCAAGTACATCAACGGCCACAGCGACGTGCTCATGGGCGTCGCGGCCTTCAACTCCGACGCGCTGTACGAGAAACTGAAGTTCCTGCAGAACGCCATCGGCGCCGTGCCCTCCCCCTTCGACTGCTGGCTCGCGCACCGCGGCGTCAAGACGCTGCATCTCCGCGCGCGGGAGGCGAGTCGCAACGCGGCGATGGTGGCCCGTGCGCTGGAGGAGTCCCCGCACGTCCTCGCGGTCAATTACCCGGGCCTCGCGTCCCACCGCCAACGAAGTATCGCGGTGAAACAACACCGCGACGGGCTGGGGGGCGGGATGCTGTCCTTCCGAATCCGCGGCGGGAAAGCCGCGGCCGAGCGGTTCTGCCAGGCGACGCGCATCTTCACGCTGGCGGAGAGCTTGGGCGGCGTGGAGAGTCTGGTCGAGGTCCCCGCCAGCATGACGCACCTGGGCATTCCGCGGGAGCAGCGCGAGGCGGCGGGGGTGTGGGAGGATCTGGTGCGGATCTCGTGTGGAGTGGAGGATGGCGGGGATTTGGTGGGGGATGTGCGGCAGGCGTTGGAGCGGGCGGTGGTGGTGGGGGGGCCGAAGATCACTAACGGGGTGGCGGAGAATGGGCATCAGTGAGACTGGGAGGGGGGCGGGGGGTTCGGTGCCCGGGGTTTTGGGGGTGATGATGTTCATGACGAGGGTTCAGTGAATGGTGATGCGGCTGCACGGATCCAAGAGGATATGACGGGAATCAAGCTGCACCACGCGGGACAGCTGCTCAGGTGGTCTGCAAGATCCCACACGCCGGACCCCCTCGCAGCCAGACGGAACGTGGCCTCCGACCCCTGACCACGCCACCGCTCCCGACGCCCGCAGCACAACGGCAGGACAGCCCCCCCCCCCCCCCCACAAAGTCCCGCGCCACACCCACGCCCCTTCCGACCTCGAAACGCGGACCTCGGCGCACGCCCCCCCGCGGCCTCTCCGTGCCACCGACGCGAGCCCGCCGGCGCGCACCCGGCCCACGAACCCGCGCGCCTCTTGCGCCTCCATCTGCTCCCCTCGCGAACTTCTCCCGCGCAGGAGCACTGGGCCCCCCACACACGCCCATCGGGAGCAAAGCACGGCCCTACCATCCCGCCGGCGCGCGGCACGATCTGTGCGCGCTCTTCCGCGGTCCGCGATGCCACGTCCTCCTTGCGCCCCCGAGCGTGCGGTCGGTCCGGGGGGGAGATGATGGCGAGGGGGCGTGGGGGTGGCGCGTGTCTGGGTCATCACGGGGAGGGCGAGGATATGCCGCGAGGTGCTGGGGGGGGGTTTCGTGGCGGTGTACACGCGCGCGAGGGCAGTGGGATGATGGGGTTGGTGGGTGCAATAGATCGGGGTTGCGGGGGTTTATAGATAAGGAGGTGCGGCGGGCTGCCTAGCTATTGGGGTAATCTGGAGAGGGCGGGTGGCATAGCATCATGCGTTTGGTGAGGGAATGCTGCGCGTTGCGGGGCCCATGGCGGGCGGCGTTCCTGGGATTCGGGAGGATGGCGCAGCTTGGTTAGCTGGATTGGGCGGTCTGGGCTGCGGGAAGATGCACTGCGAGCGATAGATGATGGTGTCTGCTTTGCTACCTGTCTCGCGAGTGTCACTTTCATCGGTCTTGCCCTTGCCCTTGCGCGCTCCCAAAACACGATGTGCAGGCACGGATGGCATGCACATTGCGGGCATGAGGTGAGCGGTACATATAAATAGTCTCGAGGATGCGCGGTGTCATGCGCATTCCTACCCCATCTCCTTGCCGCCATGATGCCGCCGGATCCACCGACGTTTGGCCGGGTGCAATCCGCATGGGCTCGTGCGCCGTATGATCGAAGGAGCAACGCTAGGCCGGCACGACAGACCTCGGCACCACGATCGCGCGTTGCCATCGGGAGTCGGGTCGGTGCTGCCGCGCGCGGGCAGTCATCCGCGCGCTCGGCGGTCGCGTTAGGGGGCCGCGGGGTCGATGGCCCGACGGCACCGCCCCGGCGTGGTCTGCGTCCGCTGGGGGCTAGCGAGTCCAGCGGGCCGATCGACGGGCGAGGCGGCAGGTAGTCTTCGTCCATTGACCCGGGCTCCTAGCTCGGCTGGACCGCGGGTGTCGCAACTCCGGTGGTCTGCCGACCGACCCAGAGTGCCATCCACCAGCCCCCTCCCTCCAAAGACCCCGTACGCCTGACTCCGCCCGCATGCTCGCTCGGAACCCACTCTGCCATACACATACACATATAGTCCCGCGCATAGCCCGTCGTCATCATCGCATCTCACCCCCCAATCTCCCGCTCATGCCGGCCCCGCGCTCCTCACCCCGGCCGTCGTGTGCGGCGCCGCGGCCTGCTGCACGGGGGCGTCGGGGATGGGGATATCGGAGAAGTCGTCCTGGCCGATGGCGCGGATGGTGAAGGTATCTACCTCAGTATCAGTATCCCACCACGTCTCTCGTTGTAATAGAGTCAAGGGTCAGGTGGGAGTGTCAACGTACAGACCCCCGCGACGAAGCCCATGATCACCAGCCCGGTGACGGCGTTCTTGACGAGGTAGGGTTGCCGGGCGCGGTAGAGGGCGGCGCCGGGGCGGTTCTTGGCGTCGTAGTAGGAGGACTGGGGGATGCTGTTGAGGGATCAGTATGCCATTGATCCTTTCGTCTTCTAGTTTGGTGGGACGTACCGTCCGACAGGCATTGTGAAGGACACGGTCGGTATATTGATTGATTGATTGTGCTATTAGCGGAGGGCGGGCATGTGCAGTCCGGTGCGGCGATGGAGGAGCATCGATTGCGGAATGAGGCCGCGGATGGCCGAAAGCTTCGTGATGCGCGGAGGTGAACGTCGGGCATTGGCTTTCGTGCATATCGCGTCGAGACTCCATCTTCTCGTGCACCGACACCGCCCGATCTCCTGCCAACGACGCCCTGACCAGCGATGACATGAGGAGAGCAACGCGATCGTCCCCGTGTACTTAGCCGCTCCCCTGTGACCCCCCCCCCCCATCCCGCTCGCGTGCCTGCCGCCTCCGCCAGCCCGCCCGCCCGCCATGGGCGACCCCACGGCGATCCTCAAGTCCCTCAACGAGGCCCGCGCCATCTGCCTCGCCACCCCCGCCATCTACCCGCAGGTCGTCCCCGGCGTCGTCCCCGTCGTCGGCCCCGCCGCGCCCCTCGCCCTGCGTCGCTGGGGCGCCGAATTCCTCGCCGAGACCTTCGCCTCACCTGTGCTGCCCGCGGAGGAGAAGCAGTGGTTGGCACTAGGGGTCTTGGACACGCTGAATGGGTACCTCTACCGCCGAGAGGAGCAAGGGGAGGAGGAGGATGTGGCGGTGGTGAAGAGCGCGGTGCAGTGCGCGGCGTCCCTCTACCCGCTCGTTTTCCGCCACACCCTCTCCGCCACTACTGCCTCCGCTGACGCCGCCGAGATCTGGGCCAAGATGTCGCGCGTCAAGTCCCTCATCCTGCGCACCATGGACGACGCGCCCGCCGGGGTCCGCATCTGCGGGATCAAATTCATTGCGCGTGTGGTGCAGGTCCAGACGCCCGGCAGCGGCGTCATCGACCCGCGCCGGCCGGAGCAGAACGAGATCAGCCTGGCCTTGCTGCCGCGCGATCACCCCGTGCTGCAGGCCAGTCTGCTGGAAGCCGAGGCCAGCGGGCTGCTGGACCGGCTGCTGGGCGTGCTGCAGGAGAACAGCGGGGACGCGCTGCTCGTAACCGCCACCCTCGCCGCGCTGGCCCCGCTCGTGCAGCGCCGCGCGAGCATCGCGTCGAAGATCCTACTCACGGCGCTCACCTATAACCCTTTGCCCCCCTCCACCCCTGGACTTGCTGGTCTATCAGGCAAAGACAAAGTCGCCATCCGCAGCACCACCCGCACAACGATGTCCTTCCTCCTCAACGTCCTCAAGCGCCAGCCCACCCACCCCCTGGCCCAGCGCCTGCAGCAGCGCACCGAGCAGCTGCGCCACGGGCTCGCGGAGTTCTTCTTCCCCTCTGCCACCACCAGCACCGCCGTTGCCGCAGGCGAGAAGCGCGCACCGCCGACCGACCAACCAGACGACGGCCTCGACAACCCGAAACGCCAGCGCGTCGAAACCGCGACCGCGAACGGCACGGCACCCCAACAGCCACCCCTACGCCCCCCTCCTCTGCCCCCGGGGCTCGTGTCTCACGCCCAGCTCTTCACCCTCCCCGCCGCCGATCCAGCGGCCGCGGGCTTCCACGTCCAGGCCATCCCGCCCGAGATCGTGGGCCGGTTGGTCCCGCCGCTGCTCGCGAGTCTGGACCCCTTGCGCCTGGGGTTGGCGATCGCGGCCGTGCAGGCGCGGTTACTGGAGTACGGGGCCAGGGATCACGGGGCGCTGGTTGCGGCGGTGCAAGCTGCTCGGGATGGTGGTGCAGGGCAATTGGGGGTGAATGGGGACGGGGACGGGGATCCGTTGCTGGCGCTTGAGGCCGCGGGGCAGAGGGCGCAGGAGGCGAATGAGAGGGATTTGATGCCTGCGGTGGAGGTGGAGCGGTTTGAGTTGGCGGCTGCGCCGGCGTTGACGGGGAGGGAGATTGAGGTCTACGGGCGCAGGGCTGTGGGGAGGGTGTTTGGGATTCTGGGGGCGCTAGATGGGAAGGCGAAGAACGGAGGTAGGCTGAAGAGAGTGGCGGGTTTGCAGGAGGCGAAAGGGTTCGCGAGACTGGCTGGAGGAGGGGTGGGAGGAGCGGCTCTGGGCCAGGAGAGGGAGGGGTGGGTGACGCTGTTGATCCGGCTTGCTACGCGAAGTACCGCCTTTACTCCTCTGCTCCCTGCAGACGACGACGGAGAGGAGGATGGCGAGAGGGTAGTGAAGCAAGAAGGCGAGGACCGGACGATCACGAAACGGATGAACAAGGGGACAAATGGCTTCGTCCTGGCCGACGGCATCCGCCAGGCGCTGCTGGACTACATCATGGAGGACTTCCGGCGCCGCATCGACGTCGCCATCGCCTGGCTGAACGAGGAGTGGTTCGCGGACCGCCTCGCCTACGGCTCCTCCGTCTCCCACACCACCCCGCCCATGAGCGCCCTCCCCAACTACCCCGCCACCTTACTCCACGTCCTCGACACCCTCTGCCCCTACCTCGACCACACAAAGGACACGCGCACCCTCATCCGCTTCCTCTCCGAGATCCCGGACCTGGACCCGCGCGTGCTGGACCGCGTGGTGAAACTCGCCGATGACCCTGAGAGGGGCGGGATGGCGTGCCAGGCGCTGCTGTACCTCGTCATGTTCCGGCCGCCGGTCAGGGAGTGGGCGCTGGATGCCGTGGAGACTTTGTGGCGGCAGGGCGGGGAGGGGAGGGGGGCGGCGGGGAAGGTGCTGGGGAGGTGGCGGCCGGGGGTGCTGCAGGAGGAGAAGGGTTTGCGGGAAGGGGTGGAGATGAAGGCGGAGGTGGGAGCGTGAGGGGGGGATTAGATATGTGGTGGTGGAGGGAGGGCTCCGTAGATCTCGATTCTACTCGAACGAGGGGTGGCGGGACGGAGGTACGCTAGATCTCGCCGCCCTTGACGAGCTCTTTGAGGAGCCGCGGTGGTTGTATGTAAGGGATGCGACCCGCTCTCGATATCCGACTGACGGCGTTTCCGCCAATTGGGCGGTATCTCGATTCTCACACCCAGCAACATTCGTGCTTCCTCGCATGCCACGTGGACTGTGCCCCCAAGCAGACCAGATGACCCATCACCGAGTAGCTAGCCTTCGCCCGCGGCTGTGGCAGGTCCAAGCCATTCTTTGGTGCTCAGCAACAACCCAAGTGGCCGGCGCAGACCGGTGCTCTTGTGACTCGACAGCCGGCTTTCACCGATGTAGCCGGGCCGGGAACGCAGCTTACTGGAGGATACCGTGGCGGCCCCGAAGGTATGGGGACCAACTAAGTGAGCGAAGAGCATGCGCCTGTGGCCCGTCGCCCGTTCACTCGATGCGGGCCGGGGGGCGTGCTGCCGCCGCCACTTTGTCCCCGTCCGTCGAGGCGACGCAGCGACAGCAGCAGCACGAGTTGCAGTCTGTTGCCCACGCTGAGGTGAGCAACATGTCGGTTGCGGAGCCCCCCACCGTCCGCCTACTCGGCGATCCTGAGCCCCACACTCCACCGCGAGGCTCAGCGAACACTGCTGCGCGTCGTCGACGCGCCGCCCGCGCCAAAATACGCAGGTCGCCATGCCGACTCGCGCTCGATGCGGAGTGCAAGCAAGCGTTCCGGTGGGGGACGATGCTGGGTGCCAGTGACGACCGCTACGCCGCCGGCCAGTCGGTCGCGAGCCTGACTCGTGCCCGCAAGCGACAGCATTGGAGGCCTACGGCTCATTTCTCGCCCAAGGAAGATCGCCGGCAAGTCGCAGGCGGCAAGTTCCTAGCGCGACTGGTCATGCCGGCCCAGTCGGGTGGATATTACTGCGCCGCGCTGTATTTGAACACGAGCCGTAACGACATACTTGGCTGGCATTATCGCAGCGGCTTATTGCTCAGGCATTGCCGCGTCCGCGGAGGTCCCGTGCCCCGTGGTGTCTGGGAGCGCCGACGCGCGTCTTGGGAGGTGTGGGAATCTCGGTGCATGCGGCATGCCAGGCCCAACAAAAGCCGAGGGGAGCACCTTCCTGCCAAGATCAAGGACCCAGCGCGCCTCTCCAGCCTTGTGTACTTCTTCCAGCCGCTGAGCGAGTCTGAGAAGGTCGCGATAGAGGCTGACTTTCGTAGCCGGGGTGAAAGGCTTGAGGGAGGCGAGCATGACATTGCGCTTCTCGGCGGCCTTCCAGAAGTTCAGTGCTGGGAGGGGATCCGAGGATGGCCGGGCCAGTGCGAGACACAGTGTAGTATAATCGCTCATCGCCGAATGTCCAATAAATTCGGGCCACTGCTCTTGGAAAAGGCGAAATTGTTCTTCCGACACTTTGCCGCCGGCATCTGTGTAGAGAATCTTTCGCAGCCATACGCTGGTATGCACCAACTCAAGGAACGAATCAGGCTCGCGACACGCAGGCATCTTGGTCGCGCGGTCGAAGATATGCAGAGAGTTGCGTAGTGGTGAGTCAGGGTCGGCCCAAAAGGCCTGTGTTCGGGTCATCCACATCAAAACCTCGCCACGATACGTTCTCTCATCGGCAACGCCTGATTGTGGATCACCCTTGATCTTGATCCACTCCCAGATGTAGCTGTCCGCGTGCTCTGCCGTCAGACAGAACATCAACGCCTCGTAGAAGCGACGTCGTAAGGACAGAGTGGCAGCCAGTCTGTAGGCGCCGGACTTGAAGAACCAGATCAAGGCTCTAGTGCCCGCCTGGTCTTTCGTGAGCACTTCGCGCAGCCGATCCCGCGTCTCTAGGTGGTACGCATTGACGATGTAGGCTTGAAGACAAGCAATGGCGGTGTCCATCGTGCTGCCCATGTCGTCGAAAGCTGCCAAGGGATCTGCTTGCAGACTGCGTGGCACTAATGAGCAAGCCGTCTTCGGGTCCATTCCTAGCAGCTCGCGACACGGGATAAACTTGCCCACTGTAGGCTCCATCGTGAGATGGTGCCGATAGAAAGCCTCTTGGTCTGCCTCGCCATCGTCGCCCGACTGATCTGAACCCGGAGACACGCGCTCCAAGACAGCCTTGGCCGTCGGGGATTGGTCGGCCAATTGCGGCGCAGCGGATGACGGACGTCCACTATGCAAACCTGCCAGAGGCAGTAGAAAAGCCACCGGGCGTGGATCGGTGATGGATGAAGCCATTGGTCGCCGTGTCGCGGCGGCGTACACCGCCATCTTGAGAATGCAGCGCGCGTACCATGGCCAGAGCGGCATGTTACCCGTGCAAGATCTCCCGAGCGCGCCCGAGTGCACGTAATGACTGGGGATGCAAGAGCGTGGTCGATGGAGGCAGGGAGGATGTCGAGGAGTCGGAGGAGCGGAAGTCGGCGAGACGCGGGCCGCCGGCCCGCGCGGTCCAAGCACTCCTCGAAGGACCTCACTCGAGCTGTGGTGGTGGAGAAGTGGCATTGGCTCAGCGCGACATCATGCAGTCTCTCCAGAGAACGGCGCTCCGCTCCGGCCGGGGCATACGGCCGCGGATACACCAGAAGCCGCCCCGGAGGTTCGACACGCAGGGCGCGGAGCCCAGCAGCTTCAAGGCGGAGGGCGGGCAGGCCAACTACCCCAAGACGGAGTCCTTTGGCGTGCGTCCAGCGCATAACCCCACTATCGCGGCATCCCTGTCGTGTGCAATCAGAATGCTAACGGCATGCTGTGCTAGCCCGGCTTCTACGCGACCCTCGCCGCGATCCCCTTCTCCGTCGCGCTCTACCAGTTCACCCGCCAAGACACCAACGAGCAGCCGTGGGCCACCCGCTACATCACCGACACCTACGACCAGTACGCCGAGAAGTGGGCACGGCGGAACGATTTGCACACACACGCCGTGGAGCAAGCGGCATCCGACAAGCTGCTCTTTATTGGGGAGGCCAGCAATTCGCCGCGGCTG
>JAWDJV010009894.1:0-14613 GCA_033119285.1 Teratosphaeriaceae sp. CCFEE 6253
CCGCCGCGACGAGCAAGGGGGCGAGGAAGAGCTGCAGGATGGTGAGCCAGCGGTTCCAGGGCTCCGGATCTGGTTGCGGGGCGTCCTGCTGTGCCGGGGAGTGCATCGCGCCCGGGGAAGCGACGGGTGGCTCAAGCACAAACGACGCGTGCCGCTGCCCCTGTGCCCCTGCATCCCCGTAATTATGCTGATGCTGTTCCGTCGCCGTCGCCACGTTCGCGGCACCCATTCCTAGAGCGCCAATGCTCAGGCTGTGCCCGCCACCGAGACTGTAGCCGCCCACCGCCATACTCTTTGACCGCCTCGAATCATAACTTGCCTCGCCCATTACCATGCCAGCCTCCGCTTCTCCCTTACCCGCCTCGTCCTCCCCATTCTCGACGACAGGCAACGTGACGGTCAGCAGGAACACACTCGGCGCCGCCACCACGCCCAGCATCTTCTCCCACCACGTCTTGTCGCCCCAATGGTATATCGTCGGGAACAGCGTGCTGATGATCGTCCCCGGGGGCGAGAAATGATCATAGGGCCACCAGCTCAGCGGCTTGGTCGCCCCCGCCTCGTCATCGAGACTCCGGCTCGAGGGCAGAGACTCCGGGCTCGCGATCTGCACCAGCGTCGCGGCCGGGAGATGCAGACTCGGCGGACGCGTGGAGGCGGGTGTACTCGCGTCGTCGCGGAAGCGCGGGAAGGGCGAGGTGGCCGGGGTGGAAGTCCGCGGGTGCGCGCGCGAGGACCGCGGCCGCTCGTCCCGCGGCATCAAGATCCGGGGCAACTTCTTCGCGGAGGGCACTGTGCGCGGGGAGTCTTGCGGGCTGTCCGCCATCCCCAGCGTCAGGGAGCGTGGGCCGAAGTGATCGTGGTGGTCGTGCAGGAGGCCGTGCGGCCCGCGCGTGCCCGGGGAGCGCGGAGTTGGTGGTGGTAAGTGTTTCCCACCTTGCGACTGCGCCCTCATATCCGTATCCAGGCGTAGTGGCGCAGTGGGACGGGGGGACGTGGGCGTCAATCCCACCGCCGGTGACGGCACTTGCGAGCTGTGCGCACTCCCTGGCACACTCAGCCTATCGCTGCCCGCACGTTTCGGGGCGCCGAAATCGATCAAATCCTCCCTCGAAGGGACCTGCGACAGCCGGCCAAAGTAATCCGGATCGAGCTGCAACCCCGACGCGTCGTTAGCAGACACCGCGCGGGTCCTAGCCGCCGGCGCAGACTTGGGCACGTCGAGCGTGAGACTCGGGCGTTCAACAGTGGGAGAGCCGTGGCCGTCGACCGTGATCTGGAACGCCGGGCGCGCGGCCGGGTCCGACGGCGAGGCCATGCCGTCCTGCTGCTGCGCGGTGGTGAAGGAGGGGTCGTCGGAGTAGCGGCGGGCGTGCAGCGGGATGGTCTGGATGTTGCGGCTCTTCTGCAGGCTCTTCAGCACGGCCTGGAATTCCAGCGCGCCTACCAGCGAAGGCCGGACGCTGCTGATGGTGTTCTTGCGAGAGTGCACGCGCGGGCGCGTGAGGCGCATGTTGCTGTTCAGCTCGCTCATCCAGCGATCACGCGCCTCCTCTTCGTCATCCTCGTCCGCGCCGTCCACGTACGGTGTGGTCCCGCCACCCTCCAGCGCCGACCACTCGTCCACCGACATGCCCCGTACCACATTGGGCCGCACCCCCTCCTCCACCTCCTCGGGATCGTCGCGGTACTCTCCCTCCGCCTCCAGCTCGTCGCCGGGTGGTAGATAATGCCCCCGTGCCGCCGCCTCCTTCTCCCTCCGCCGTCTCCGCCGTCCAATCCACCAATGCCATGCCACCACAAACGCGACGTAGAAGATGTAGTAGGCCACCATAGTGATACACTCCCACAAATGCAGCCGTCCGTCCCATAAGAACACCATGCTGAACGCGGCCGCCACAACGAAGAACCCAACGTCGCGGATAAAACTCTTGCGCGCGACATGGAAGGGACGGATCAAAGCCATGGATCCTGCCACGACCGCCGTAATGAAGCCCGCCGCACCAAACAGCTCGCCAACCGCCAGACTGCCAGAGTTCGTGCTCATCGCCGCGAAGGTACTGAACACATCCGGACTCCCGTTCCCGAACGCCAACAGCGTCACCCCGGCCATACTCTCGCTCATCCCCAATATCGCCGCGATCGTCGACAGATTGATGCAGAAGAAATCGCTCGCCGCGATCCCGATGGTGGAGAAGAGGACGCCGAGCCAGGCGACGAGCAGGAAGAGGCCGACGGGCTTGGCGTGCGGGATGCGGCAGTAGAAGATGTCGAGGTAGGCGGCGAAGCCCGCCTCGTCGTCGGGGCAGTGCGTCTTGATGAAGGCGCACTGGTCGGGGGCGCGGTGCACCAGGCGGCATTCTTCGTCCGCCGTTTGGAGGATACCATAGTCTTGGCGTTTGTGAAGGCCATGATGAGGGCCGTCGTTGGAGGGAGTGAGGTGCGCGTAGGTGGCCAGGCAGACGCCGATCAGCAGGGTGAGGTAGAAGGCGCGCGCGGCGCGGTAGCTGGGCCGCTTGGGCGGGCCATTGTGCTTCATCCGCCGTGGCTGTGCGGCTCGTTGCGGGGGAGTAGGCGTCGACATCGGAGACGCATGCTGGGGGTATGTGTATACAGACTATGAGGCGGAGATATGATACAGCGGCATGATGAAGAGGGGGACGGGGATCTTGGCTCACGGGTGAAGCAATGCGCAAGCACATCGCGTGGTCGTCGCTGCCCGGTTTCATGGTAGCGCCTTGGCTGAAGTCACTTTCGCGATAGTGGCGCAAGCTGTCCCGGGGCCGCTGTGGCTCTACGGGAAGCACCGACGTTTCGGGTTAGATCCAAACACGCGGGTCAACACGCGCCGTATCACATGCATTTCGCGATGTCAATGCAACACCGGGCAGTATATCCACTGCAACGATGCCTCGCGTCCGCGGCACCGCCGCCCCCTCGTACGCCGAGTCGCCGGCGAAGAAAGTGCAGATACCGCTCAACGATGACGGCCAGGAAAAGGCGGCGCGCCTGCACTCCCGCAAACTGCTCGCGAACAAGCAGCTCGACCAGCTCAAGGCCGCCGCGTCGCCCGCGCGGAAAAGACGCTCCCTCGGCGGCGGCGACAATGACCCCGCGACGCCGAGCCAGGATGTCGACGCCGCCTTCTCCGTCACCGGCGATGCCGTGACCCCGATGAAGCGCGTGCCCTTACTGGCGAACTTCGAGGAGTGGATGAAGATGGCGACGGATAACAAGATCAATGCGGCGAACAGTTGGAACTTTGCGCTGATTGATTACTTCCATGATATGAGTCTGCTGCGGGAAGGGGACGGGGTGAACTTCCAGAAGGCGAGCTGTACGCTCGATGGCTGTGTCAAGATCTACACGTCACGCGTGGATAGCGTGGCGACGGAGACGGGGCGGCTACTGAGTGGACTGGCGGATGGGGGCGGCAAGAAGCGGAAAGGTGGCGACGAGGGCGAGGAGGCGGGAGAGGATGAGGACGAGGAGGGGGAGGAGGGGGCGAAGAAGAAGACGCGCAAGAAGGCCAATCGGTCCGCAGAGGCGACGCTGGCGACGAGCTTCGAGCAGCTGCGCGTCAAGAAGATGGAGCTGGAGTTCGCCGTGGATCCGCTGTTCAAGAAAGCGGCGGCGGACTTCGATGAGGGAGGGGCGAAAGGGTTGCTGATGAACCATCTCTCGATCGACAGCACCGGCCGCATAGTCTTCGACAGCAGCGATGACGTCGCGGGCGGCGCGAGCGATGAGACGCGGAGAGACAGCATGGACCCAGAAAGCGAGCCAGCCGTGAAGCAGGAGGACGGCGAGGAGGAGGGAGCAAAGCAAAAGGACGGGCCCATCGACCTCGCCCGCCTCGCCGCCCGCTTCTTCCCGGACCTCGACCGCCTCGACACGCAGGACATCTGCCCCTCCCTCAAGACCTTCGAGCTAGGCGGCGGCGTAGGAGCCACCCTCGACCTCCCCTTCCTCAAGGCGCCGGACAACTGGCGGGACGAGCACCCGGAGATCCCAGACCGGGACGACGATGCGCCGACAGCCGCACCAGCCTTCGGCGCCGATGATGACAACGATGCAGATGGGGGCGGCGCGACCTTTGACCTCCCCGCCGAGACCGGGTTCGGCGAGGGCGGGGAAGCCTGGGCCCGCGACGCGGCGCTGCACGCGCAACCGCACCTCCACCACCTCTCCCCCGCGGACAGCGACGCGGACCCGGACGCGGGCGGCGAGGTCGGCACCTTCGACACCAACACCGCCGCTTACGGCGTCTCGCTCCACCACCACGCGAACAAGGACCAGGAGAACATCCTGCAGTACTTCGACACCGCGCTGCGCCAGAACTGGGCCGGGCCGGAGCACTGGAAGATCGCGCGGATCAAGGAGACGCACAAGTCCGGCGTAGATGCAGCCGGGGCGAAGAAAGTGCGGAAGGAGAAGGAGCCCTTCGAGATCGACTTCGCGGCCGCGATGACGGGCGACCTGGCGGCGATGCTGGGGGGCAGGGCGCAGAGTAATGCGGCGATCAGTCTGCCGCGCGCGCAGTGGAGGAGTGCGGGGCGGAATCTGCTGCCGGACGACAAGCACTTTGACTCCAAGGACTTGCTCACGCTGTTTTTGAAGCCAAAAGCCCGGATCGGCGCACGGATCGCTCCCGGCAGGCGACGGGTCGCGGGCGGCGAAGGGGAGGATGGGGGCGAGATGGACGACGTGGCGTACTGGGCCGCTCACCACAACGGTCCGTCAGCTGGAGGGCCTGCGGCGCCCGCGCCACACCCCATGGACGATGATGGCGAGATGCCCGCCGCGCGGGGCGACTACGACGCGGATTTCTTCCAGGACGACAACCCGCTGCTCCACCTCCCTCCCGGCATCGATCCCGAGGCCGACGACGACGCGATGGAGTTCGCGGACGCGGCGGAGCACCTCTCCCCGGCGCCAGACGATGGGGCCGCCGCTGCGGGACCCGAGGGCGCGGGCATCGACAGCGTGGCCGGTGCGACGCAGGGCGGTCCTGGTATGGGCGAGGGAGGGTTAGCGTACGGGGTGAATCTCGTGACACAGAGTCGGCGGCTGCGGCCGGAGTACGTGCAGTACGCGCGCGTGGCGAAGAAGGTGGATGTCCGGCGGCTGAAGGAGAATATGTGGGTGGGGATGGGATTTGCCGGTTCGTCATGCCCCTCCCTCCCAACTACCGCGATGAAGCGCGTTCCCCGACCGACTGACTCACTTGTCGCAGACAAACCTCACCCTCCGCCCACGCCCTCCGCCCGCGTCCCGGCACCGCTGCAAGGGGATGCGGAAGGCGCGCTGCGCTTCACGGAGATTATGAATAACCTCCAGACCGTATACGCGCGGCCGGCGATGGCGGACATCTCGACGTCGTACGGCTTCATTTGCCTACTGCATCTGGCGAATGAGAAGGGGTTGAAGGTCGAGAATGTGGAGGGGTGGGGAGACTTGGTTGTGCGGCGGGATGTTGGTGTAGGTGGGGATGGGACCGGGGAGGAGTGATAATTGGGCTGTGGCTTGGCTTGGCTTGACTTGGCTGGTTTGGTGTCGCGCGCATGAGGCAGGCAGGCGTTCTGATGGCCGGATCCTCGCAATGCATCCCTGGTGGGAGTTGGTGGGACCGGACGTCGTCCGGGAGCACGTGATGAGTCACGCACTTGACTTTAAATGTTGCATACGATCAACCAGCACTCGTCGTGCTCTCCGCCAGCGAGCTCGAACTCGCCGTCGCCTCGACCACCACACTCGTCTCCGCACCACCAGTAGTCTCAGCCAGGGCACTCGTGGCCCCCGTCGTAGCAGCAGCCGCATTCCCAACCACGGTGGTAGTCAGCGCCTCCCTCGTGGTCGTCAAGTGAATCGTCTCAATCTTCCGCAGCCCCATCCCATCCAGCACCGACGCCGCCTCGCCCGGCTGCTGCTGCTGCTGCTGGTCCGGCGTCTCTGGCAGCAACCGCCCCTTAGCATCCCGCAGTTTCCGCTCCCAGCCCGTCTTGAACAGCTTTCCCAGCTCGAAGCGCGGGAACGGGTGCGCCTCGGTGTTGAAGACGACGTCGGTCAGGGGCAGCATGTCGGCGGGCGAGAAGAGGAGGAAGAAGTACTTGAGCGTTTCGGCCTAGACGACAATGTCAGTGAGCTGTCCCTGATCGAGGGCGAGGATGAAAGGGGTGATCGCGTACCAGCCAGAAACTCTCCATATTATCCCTCAGCGGCGGCGGCACGGCATTGACATTGCTGATCGAGCTGTACCCCGTCCCGCCCGGCACGGCGGTGTGCCGCATGAACGCCTCGAACATCTCCCATCCCCACGTCCTATACTTCTCCTCCCCCGTGATGCGCCACATGTAGAACAGGCTCTCCACCGTCTCGGGCCGCTGCAGATTATGCGAGTCGCTGGGCTTGATGATGTAGTCGTCCGTCCCCACGGGCCGCGAGTCGATCCCGGGTAGATTGGGCAAGGGGTCGAAATTCTTGGGCGACTTGGGCCGGTTGTCGGACGTGAAGTCCTCGTACATGAGCGGCGGGTCGTGGATGTGGAAGTACGTGATCTCGCCTGCCAGCTTGGTGGGCGTGATAGCGTACATGCCCCAGCAGGTCTTCATCAGCTCTTCTGCAAGCGTCATGTCCTCCTCGCTGTCGGCGCTCCAGCCCGACTGCTTGCGCGCTTGATCGATGGGCAGGCCGCCGGTGGTCGCTAGCGCGATCGTGCCGGGCATGAAGCACGTCAGGTGGTCCATCTTCGGGCTGATCTCCTTGTCCAGCCCGTTCGGTCGCTCGGCCAGCACGGTGAATTTGGACGGCTTGCTATACGTGAGCAGGTGCTTCTTGACGCCCGCCATGCTCTCGTTCCACATGGCCCCATACACCGGCTCCTGCTGGCTGGTCTGCAGGTACTGCTTGATGAGGTACTCGTAGTAGCTGTCGCCGCGGCTGCCGAGCCGGATGTTGTTGCCGCGGAAGGCGCCCTGGTCGGCGTAGATGAAGATGGGCAGCAGGCCGTCCGGCATATCGTTGTCGTCGACGATCTTCATGACGTGCTCCGCGCGATCCCAGTAGTGCGTCTCGCCGGTGAGCTTGGCGAGGTACTTCATCTCGAGCTGCACGCTTGTGGCTTCGGCGGTCGACGAGGCACCGGCGTCCGCGTGTGAGGGGATGCCTTTCATGGTGTGGAGGTTGACGCTGGCTAGAGGGATTCCAGATCGGGTGTCGAAGGCGCCGAGCAGGCGATCCGCAAGGTCTGCTGCCTTTTCGACGTACATGTCGTCGCTGAGGCCGTCCTTCACGGGCGCATACACGCCGGGGAAGCTGCTGCTCAAGTAGTGCGCGGAAAGCAGTCCTCCAAGCATCCGGATCGTCGTCTCGAACGTGCTGACGTCGTGATCCTGATCGTAGGTCAGATTGTTGTGTATCCACTGCCGGGAGTGCTCCAGCTCGGTTGTGAGATTCATCAGCATCATGGTGTCTAATGCGTCGACGATGATCCAGCCCAAGCCGTCTGGCACCATCTTCTTGCCATCCTTCGCTACCGGATGGTACTCATCATAACCTGCCGCGTTCATCAGCCCACGCCACTTCGACAGCACGACATCGTGAGCCATACTCGGCACGTACCCCAAGCATGCTTCTCGTAGTCCGCGAACGAGACTCGGAAGGCGTCCTTCACCTTCTCCGCCCGCATATCCCAGTCTATAGTCCTTCCACCGCTGAACAGACCCCACGAGGACTTGCTCTTCTTCGGTGCTGCTGTCCCAGTCTCACCCGTAAAGTATGACAATGGCGATAGTATGCCCAACCACCACGACAGCCCTGCCAAGCCCACGAGCACCGTCGCAATCACCCTCTTCCGCCGGAACCAGGGCATCTTCCGCCGTCCGCCAGGATACGAAAAGGGCTTGTCCTTGTACATTGGCAGGGAGCTCTTCCGGTCGCCACCGAACATATCTCCAATCTTCTCGCTCACGCTCCCATTCGTCCCACCGTTGGCGTATCCATTGGCGCTATACCGAGACTGTCCAGAGCTCTGCCACGAGTCCCCATGCCGATGCGTGGGCCCGGATGGCAGCGCGTACGACATGTTGTCGGCCCTTCGAAAGAGTGCTCGCTCGGCAGCGGTCTCTGACTCCCGGATGATTTCGCCACCCGCTTGGACGACCTGCTGCGATGTCTGTGTCGTTCGTTGTCCTGTTGGCTGCCTTCCCTGTAGAAGATCCAAGGCAGGAGCGTTTCGTCGCAGGCTAAACGGGTCGCGATTGTTCAGAGACTCAAAGCAACCCCCACCCGATCGAACGCAAGCAAAAGAACGACGAGAAGGATGTTAAGATACTGAACAGCAGACCCTCCCTCGCTACAACACTGCCCTTGCTCGTCATGTGTCCTCAGGAGCTTCGAAAGTTGCAGCCACACGCGCGCGCGCACCCACGCGGGCGGAAGTACGGCCCCACGCGGGAGATGTGCACTGCATTAGCGTGACAGCACCGCCACATATGCCACTCCTCCCGACCCGACAGCTCCAGGCATGCAGTCAAGCAACCTGGCCTCACTTCAATACGTCCTTCAATCCACTATAGATCTGATAATCTTGTCAACCTCTGCATCGAACGGCTCGTCCCTTTCGAGTCAACAAGCACTAGACTTCCTTCCAACACATCAACAGCCGCCAAGATGTCCACACCAATCGACCGAGCATTGAACTCCAAAGTAGGTCCTGTAGCACTAAATACGTACTCGCCGCTGACCCCGATCAGAACATGTTCCTAGGCTTCGCAGGTCTTGTCACCGCCGTCTCCGTCTGGAGCATGTAAGTCATATGCCAAGCATACCCAGCCGACGAGCACGTCGATTGACCGTCCACTCAGCTGGGGCGGCGATATGTTCCCGCAGGCCGTGGATCCGAAGGGCGAGCCGGAGACCTGGAGTGAGGATGATATGAGGAGATGGCTTAATTCGGTGCGTCTTCACGATTGCGAATATGCATCCACCATATCTTTACGTTGCTGATGGTACATATGTACAGCGCAACTTGATGGCAGGCAGCACAGCAACCAGGGAAGAGCTGCTCGCGCGCGTCAAGGCGAATATGCGGCCCCCAAGGGTCTGAGGTTCTCGAAAGGCACGAGGCTGGGTGATGATATTGTTTCTAGCGTCGCTTTGACCCTGTGATATCCAACGGAGCGTTGTCCATCTCAGCCTGATATACGAGGCTTTGCCCATCTCTCCGACTCAGGTGCGATCCCCTCGTGCATTGATGACGACCGCAAGTTCTGCTCGAAGGTATCTAGTGTTACGGAGATGGCTCCAAGGGAACCCGCATCTCCAGTACATGACGCCTTGCAGTCGAGACCGATGGCCCTTTCTAGCAGCACTTACTCAAATTCAAGGCGAGGAGGGCCCATCAGTGCAGTGTCGTATGGTAACAGGCTCTGCTGCTCTCACCAGCTAAACTCAATACCCAACCCATCCTACCCAAAACTGACGCCAACCACGCCGTCCAATGATACCTCACCCCCCACGACACCACCCCCAACACCCCTCACACACCCTCTTCACATCTCCACACTCGGTCCCACCCCCAGCTCCGCCCTCTCCCTTGCCTCCCGCGCCTCCCTTAACAACACGCCCTCCTCCTCCACCATCCCCTCCAATCCCACGACCCGCTCCCCCTCCTCCTCCACCAGCCTCTCCAGCGCAGCAATTTCCCGCTCCTCGGCCATCTCCCTCTCCTCCTCCTCCCGCTCCCGCAACCTCTGCTGCTCCTCCAACGCCACCTGCGCAGCGGCCTTGCGCGTCTGCTTGTCTTGGAGCTGGCGTTTGAGCTCCGCCTTGCGGGCCGCGAGGGCGTCGAAGCGGAGTTTCTTGGTACTGGAGGGGTTGGAGTCACGGGAGGTGCTCAGGAGGCTGGCGGTGCGCTTCCTGGATGAGGGGTTGAGGAGTGAGGAGGATGCGAGAGTGATGGGTGAGTCTGCACGCTCGGGGCGCGACAAGTTTAGGGCGATGGGCTGCGCCGGCGTTGACACCTCGATCGTAGGGAGGACGGAGGGTCGTGGATGCTCGGGCACGAACGAGTGGTGCGTAGTCGCCTCCTCGGGCTCGGCCTTGATGATAGCGACTGGTGAGGTCTCGTTTCCACGCTGCTGCTCCACCATCGCTTCTGTCAACTGCGTCCCGGGAGCGTGGCTCAGAGTGGTCTTTGGGTAGTAGCGTCCCTCCTGCAAGAACGCGACGCTTTGGAGGAGCTCCCGGAAGTGCACAGTAGCCTCGTGTGGGATGCGATGCTGGTTGAAACGCCTCTTGAGCTCGAGAAGCGTAATACCATCCGCCGGGACATGCATGCGTATCTCGGCGACGTCGACCTGGCATCGGGAAGGCTTGTCAGAGTGCTCGCCGCGTTGGCCGCCAACGGGTTGCGGAGATGACTCGTGGTGCACACTCTCGTCGCCATCGTGCGTATCGTGCGGGTCCGGCATGTCCTGCATCTCCACGTCGTCGGACATTGCGATTGGGGCCTCCGCAGTAGCTGTAGGAGGGTGATTGCGGATCAGAGAAGCGGATGAGATCTGCGGGTTGCCGACATCCGTAGGTGCGGGAGACGACTGCTCCTCGACCTTCACGTGCATGATCGTCTCCATCTGCTCTGACTCACCCGCCGTCGGCATCTCCGCGCCGTCGTTCTGGACATCTATCCCTCCAGGAGCGGCCATCTGCGCCACCGGCGCAACCTGCTCGTCTGGAAACGATCCACCGAGGAGTATCTCCGTGTCGGCCAACGTATCAGCGAGCTCGTCCTCGTCCAAGTCCTGAAGCTCCGTAGTCTCCTGGACGCCGTCTGCTGCTGGTGCATGCCTTCTTCTGGCCTGATCCGCGGGCTGCGTGCGCTGCCACTGCTGCATCGCGGCGTTGAAGTCGTCCTCCGTCGTTGGGAAACTCACGGGCTGGATCAGCGACGATGGCGCGAAGCCAGTCGGAAGGTTGAGCGACTGGCCCATGAGCTTCTTCGGCGGAGACTCATTGCTGAGCGCGGCTGGCGCGGGCGCGGTTCCTTTCGCCGCTCGAGATGTACTCAACGCCGGCCGGACAAGCGCGCCACCCTTGGCTTGCGAGTGCGACTGTGTAGCAGCCATATTATGCTCAGTGGGTGTGAGTGTCGAGTCAGACCCACCAGGCTGAGCGGTGCCGGATTGATCCGTCTGCTTCGCCTTCTCGTCCTTCTTCGGCGTGACGTTCTTCCCCTCCACGGTAGCAGGCACGAACATCTCGTCATCATCCGCCTCCAGCGCGATGGACTCCTCGCCGTCCTGCACCACGCACCCAGCCGCCTGAATCGCCTCCTTGCTCCGGTAGTAGAAGATCAGCTTCGCCCACGGCTGCTTGCCAAACCGCGTCTGCTCAGCATGCCTCTTGTGCTTCGACTGCTTGTACTCGGTCACCTTGCCCTCCATCGGCTTGACCCACAGCTCGTGCTCGGGCGCGAGACCGCCGTCTTGGATGTGCTCACGGCTGATGTCCGGATCCCCACAGGTCAGGCTACGGTACCTGTCCACGTAATTCTCGTCCGTGTGCTGGTTGAGTGAGACGATGATCACGAGGCTGCCAACCCCGACACCACCAACAGGTGCAACCGAGTTGGCGAAGTCTGCGCGCTCGCTCAGCGCCTTGACGCGCAAGTGGCCATCGACAATCCTGTCTGGCGGGTGCACACTCGCATAGCCCGGCGACTTCGGAGCGTCGAAGACAGGTCTGATAACCACCTTACGATTAGTATAGTGCCTGACGTTGCCGGACTTCGGGCCCTCGATGCGCTTGTCCGCCAGGAACGAGCCGTCCGCGATGAGGTCGAAGGAGCCGTGCAGGCAGCTGCCGCTCATAGTGCCGCGGATGCTGAGCTCGTCATCGATCGCGACCGGGACGAAGCACTCGACGACGTTCGGGTCAGTGGTGGCGGAGGCCGGGAGGATGTATTCGATGCAGGGCACATCGTTGGCGTAGACTCGGAGTGTGACCTCCTGGTCGGTGTCGGGTTTGTGGCACCTCATGGTCGAGTTGGTGATGTGGTGCGCGTGGGTGGTCGATGTTTGCTGGAGAGAGGGAGTGTTTGTTTGCGTTTCGTGGTCACGAAATCTCTGCGGCGGAGCATGACTTCCGTCGCCGCGCTATGTCCGGCTAGTGACGTGCCCCGAAGCATGTGATCAGATATGGAAGGCGCGACTCAGTTGCGTAGCCGATAGTCGCGCATACTCCGTTTTCCATTCACAGGGTTGTGCGGTCGATAGCGACAGCGCGTTCCAGCTAGTACGATAGTCTTGACTCGGGTGTCTGCAATGAGGGATCGGCTCGTATGCGAAAGGGACGTGAGGACAAGTGTGAGATGTGCAGAGGCAAGAGATGTGCTCGCGATTGAATTAGAGTGGTGACGGGATTTGAGGGAGACGATTGGCAGCGCCTACACTCTGCGGCATAGCGCTGAGACACCCTGCGCCGCAATAAACACCCTCAAACCACGAAGCGGAAGGTCTGACTCTGGATCAACCACCGGTGCCCAGTGTCTTGCTTGCCCGTGCCCGCGCCACCCGTCTGCTCCGTATTCGGTACGAGCACAAGGCTGTCGCTGAACCCACGCAGCGGACCCTCCCTGGGCTGCCCTATCCTCACCGAGCCACTGGCCTGCACGATCAAGCTCATGTTGCGCTCCGCCTCCTTTCTCTTCTTCATATCCACCTCTGCCCTCAACGCTGGATTCAGCACATGCACATTCACGCTCTGCACTTCAAAGTGGACGCGAGGCATCTCCTTCTCCCACCGCTCCTGGAACACGGCGCTGTCGACCATGAGCTCGCCGTTGTAGGTTATGCTGGGTAACCCACGGCCGTTGGGCGGCATCGTGGTCGGAACATAGAATGTCTTGATGCTGCTGCGCGCGCCGCCGAGTGCCGAGTAGTAGCTGTCAACGAAGCGCTCAGCGGCGTCCGTCGACACTTTGGTGTGATCGGTCTCCGTCAACGCCGACATCGTTGATGTAGTTTGATGAAGAGCGAAGATGAAGTCGCGAACTTGGAGGCGGGCGGGAAGCGGGAGCACACGGACGCTTGGACCAATTTGGCTGTTTCGAAGACTTGGCGCAAGCACTTGCGATTTTGTCCGCCGACGACAGCTCCACTTGAACTGCGCCAGCGACGACGACGACGACCCTCATCCAACAACACGTCCATCACAACCGCCCACTATGCCTCAAGAAGTGTCGGACATCAAGTCCTTCATCGAGATCTGCCGCCGCAAGGATGCCTCCTGTACGTCCCACCACAATCGATATACCACGGAGGAGAGGAGGTTGTCGCGAATGGGTCGGCGGCAATGCAGAGATGCGAGAAAAGGGATGGGAATGAGATGCAGTGACTGATATGATGGAACAGCTGCGCGGATAAAGAAGAACGTCAGCCAGACCAAGTTCAAGGTCCGGTGCAAGCGCTACCTCTACACTCTCGTGCTCAAGGACAACGACAAGGCCGAGAAGCTTCGGCAATCGCTGCCGCCAGGTATGAGAGGATCATCCGTGGCAGAGCGCTAGGTGTGAAGCTGATCAAACACGACGCCAGGCCTCACCATCACTGAGACACCGAGGAAGAACGCCAAGGGCAAGCGGGTCGCAAAGTCATGAGCGGCATCGAGTACGGCAGCGAAGACAGCGTTATGGACACTACGAATTGAGTGAGAGCTTTGCGGCATCGAGTGTAAGTGGCGTCAACACCATGGAGCGGTTATGCCTAGAGCAAGGCATCGATTGGACTACTCAGCAGCTCCAGATATGCAGCATAGTAACTCGAGATCGCGACCAAGCACTGCCCGAATCAACTTCATTTCTCATTGCTTCACAGTAAATCTAAACATATCCGCTCGATCCAGATACACCACCTTGTCATCCCATCCCGCACTACTCACAGCCTTCTTGAAGTCCTTTAGCGGGCTCAAGAACACATCGTAGTCATCGTAATGGATCGGAATTGTCACATCCGGTTGAATCAACTGCATGAGCTTGATGCCTTGCTCCGCATCCATCGTCACCATCAGCAGCGGCACACTCGGACTCGGGATCGTCGTCCCGCCGAGGTGGATGAGCATGAGGTCGATGTTCTGGCCCGCATACCGCTTGGGGATCTCTTCGAGCTCGTTGACGTAGAGCGTGTCGCCGGAGATGTAGATGCGGTAGCCGGACTCGAAACTCTCGTCAGGTGAGGAGGCGGAGGGCTTGTAGCCCAGCTCGATCATCCAGCCGTTTGTCGGTGGCACGGCTTTGAGCAGGTCGTTCGCCATGCTCAGCATACCGTCGGGGACGTGCTTCCCGGGCATGCCTGTGACTTTGATCGCGGGCACTGATCCATCGCCACCAGTCTTGATGTCGAGCAGCATGTTCTGGAAGAAGTCCAGATCGAAAACGTCCATGAACTTATCATCCCCCTTGCTGTCAACCAGGCAAGTCTTGGCGTGCGGCGTCGTCACGATCGGTAGATCTCTCCTCAGACTCTCCTCAACCTTTTCGTCGAAGTGATCAGCGTGGTAGTGACTCAACAAAACCGCATCGATCCGTGGCAGCTCATGGAGATCGATCGCCGGGTT
>JAWDJV010009895.1:0-14585 GCA_033119285.1 Teratosphaeriaceae sp. CCFEE 6253
AGCACCTGACTATACAGCGCCCGTCGTGGATTCGCGAGCTTGATGTGCGCCATGCGGTAGATGGCCCGCTCCTCCAGGATGCTGAAGCGCGTCCAATTGTAGTCGATGTCGGGCTTCAGCACGCGGTGCGGGGGTTCCGGGGAGAGGCCGCGGTCGGCTTTCCGCTTCTTGTCCTTGAGGTCGTGCTCCGAGGTCTTCTTCTTGCCGCCGAAGATGGCCGACAGCAGGCCCGAGTCCTTCTCGCGGTCCTTCTTGGGCAGCTCGACCGACTTCTTGCCCTCCTTCTTGCGCTCCTCGTCCAGCTGCACGTCCGCGCGGTTCAGCACGATGCTCTCCCGCCCGCGCGCGGGCACTGTCCCGTCGATGGAGTTCTGCAGGACATCGAGCCGTGCCTTGTCGCCGCTGGGCGGTTTAGTGAGCTTGCTCGCCTTCGCCTTGAGACTCGCCGCCGCGCCATCGGCCACCTTCTCCTCCTTCGCGGCCTTCTTCTCCCGATCTTTATCATCATCGTCGCTGCCCAGGATCCACTTCCAGCTGCTTTTCTTCGTGCTGTCCTTCCGGTCCACTTTCTTGTCTTCGAAAGTCGGGACCATGGTAAGCGCATCGGTCCGCGTGCTGCCGCTGCCCGGCAGCGGCGAGGGGTTCGAGGAGATGTCGTCCAGCGTGGAAGTATGTTGTGCCGGTCGTTGGCCAGGTACGGGTCGCATGTGCGCGCCGCCGCGATGGGAGTGTCGCGGCTGCTCATGAGACGATCGTCGCTCCGGGTACTGTTGCGCCGCGAGCGGACCTACGGGCACTTTCGTCCCATCCGGCAGCGTCTCAATGATGTGCGGAAGCGGGTTCGAATTGTTGTAGCCGGGTAATTGTGCGGTCGTGCGCCCACCACTTGCCAACCGGGAGGTGAACGGCCTCGGCTGCAGGCCCTTGGGAGGCTGCTCTTCCAACGGCGGCAGCGCCTGGAGTTGTGGTGGTGGTGAGCGCCGCCGTTCTTGGCTCGGGGCCTGCCGCGCGGGCTCCAATGCAAGGTTCTCGCTCGACTGGCTCGCGCCAAGCCCTGCCTTTCGCCGCGAGCCTTGACGGCCATTGGGATGGTAAGCACCCGGCGCTTCTCCACCGCTGGGTGGGGGTATAGGTTCGGTCTGGACCCGAGTCAGGCCGAGAATCGGCTCCGGCTCATCAGCGCCCGGTGCTGTCGCCGACTGGGAGGGTGGCTCGTCGCCGGGTTCCTCGGAGCCACTGTACCGCCGTTGCAGCCGTTTCGAAAAGGGCACCCGCTCGCCTCGTTTGAGACTGGCTTTGCGGTATGTGGTGCGGGTAGACCGTTTGAGAGTCTGACCGCCCGATGGCAGGAGTGGCATGTCCACTGACGGCGGCACTTCGATACCAGAATCCTGCGAGCGGCGGGCAGTATCGAGACTCATGCGGCGCATAAGCTGCTGAGGGTCGTTGACCAGCGACTCCAGCTCCTCCAGGTTCGCGACCGTCGTCTGTCCCTCCACGTGTATCCGCCTTGACCGTTTCCGCTCCAGCCGTTCCGCGCCATCCTCGTAGTGATCGTTCTTGGGATCAATCTGCCGTGACAGCATGCTCTTCTTCCGCCGCAGACTACTGCTCCCGGACCCCGACCGCTCCAGTCCATCGGGGGACAGACTCTCAGTATCCCCTGACCGCCTCCGTATCTTGTCCACGCGATCCTCCACAAACGTCTTGAACTCCTTCGGCGCCAGCTCCGGATGCAGCCGCGCCGGGACCCAGAACAGGCGCGCCGCGTCGTCCTCGTCATCGTCGTCCCGCGGCGCCACGGTCGGCACGATCCCGCCGAAGCCCGCCAGGTCCGGATCGCCCGTGTCCACGCTCATCGACATGCGCCGGATGGCCTGCAGGTTGCTCAGCTCTTGAGCGACCGCGGCCGGACTCGACTCGTAATCGATGTCGTTCAGCGGGAACTGCTGCACCGCCGTGTCCGAGGACCCGTGCCGCGTGAGCGGGGGCGGGGAGCCCGGCCCACTGCCTCCCCCACCCCCATGGCCCGTCGGACTGCCATTGCCACTGCCACCGCCGCCCTCGGTCCCCGCCGAGCCCACCCTCCGCAGCGCTTTCGGCGACAGACTCCCCGTCTCCGTCGGACTGGCCGGCTCCATCTTCTCCCCCGACCGCGTCCGCTCCAGCGGGTTCCGCGTCGGGCTCGTCTTCGGGTCGAAGTACCCGCCGCCGCGCTTGTTCCCGCGGCTCTCGTACACCTCGCCTGGCGACGGCATGAAGCTCAGCGGGCGGGCGTCGCGCTTCGCTGCGCCGCTCGGGTCATCGCCGTAGTAGCCGCTGCCGATCGCCTCGGTGACGTGGTGCGCGTCGTCGCTGATGGAGATCTGGGGCACGTGGCCGCGCGACGACTTGCGGCTCTGGTACAGCTTGTCCAGTTCCGCTTGCCGGGCGGAGGGCTACACGCACACGCAGGCAAAGTCAGCCACGGTGCAATGGATTGGGATCCTCCGACGTCCGGCGTGTTCCTGATTGATGATGTCGTTGCTGAAGCAGCGCAATCTGGCCGTCATCTCCGGGGGAACAAGTGACTGACCTGCATCTTGCTTGCTGTATCAGCGGCCCAATCGACCCCCCCTGTCCGCTCTCCACACGCTCTGCAACTCGTGTCCTGCGCAGTCCCGCTGCCAACCCTTTCGCGCTCTTACTCCCGGTGTCCGCGCCACATGTGTCTCATCGCCCGCGCCCGGTATCAATATCGTCAGGAGCGTCACTCGTGAAGAGACGTAGCGTGTGTCACGGTCATGCGAGCGTCTCGTCAATGCATGTCGATTGGATGCGCGCCTTCTTGGCGCTGAACCGGGGAAGATGACGGGAGCCCAGCAGTCCAGGGGTTCAGAGATGCATGTGCGGCTCATCAGCCTACTCGACGGTTGGAAACTCTAAGCCGCCGGAAAAGGTAGTCTCACATCGCTCGGCGCTCTGGGTCTTAGGGCGCAGCATTTATAGGCCTCACTACCCTAGATTATAGACGAAGAGGGGTATCTGTACAGCACAACCACTCGCGCCGCCGCTATGCAATGCCCAGTTGGCCCCGATCCCACCCACACCTACCCACTAATGAGAGCTACCCACTCCCCATGACATTCTTCCTCCACACCCACCCAAACGCCACCGCCGCGCACGCCGTCGCCCCGAGCGCCATGTACAGCGCCGAGCGATCCACGGGCGCCTCCTCGCTCTTGGGAAACGCCTGCGCGGGGAATGTCGCGCACTCGGCCAGGTGCGCGAAGAAGTCGCTGCTCGACGTCCAGTTGACCGCGACGTGCATGGGCTTGGGGATGCGCAGCTCCTCGCAGTGCGCGTCGGGCTGCACTTCGGTCCGCTGGACCGCGCGGTCTTGGTCCGCTTTCAGGGCGGTGTAGACTGAAGGCAGCGCGTTGAGAGCCGGGTAGCGTTTCCGCAGGTCGAGGATGTGCGCGAAGGAGTCCGGGTCCGAGGAGTCGTAGGTGTAGCAGAGGAGGTCGCAGGAGTCGAGCTTCGCCTGGTTCTCCACGATGGCGGGCTCGAGCTCGCCGAGTTCTTGCAGGATGAGGTAGCATTGCTTGCCGCCCTGCAACTCGACGCTGTTGACCGCGATCTGGGGCTTGATGGTCGGGTGGTAGGTGCTGTTGAAGGGACGTTGGAGGAAGGCGTTGAGGAGGGCGGACTTACCGCTGTGGGGTGCGCCGAGGACATAGCAGAGGAAGACGTTGCGTTCGACACGGCCGGGTTTGTTGCGGCGCTTGCGAGACTTGGTGATCTTCAAGGCGGAGGTCGTGCCTTTACCGTCCGGGCTCTCGAATCCGAGGTGGGCTAGATACTCCAGTGTCGTCTTTGGCTGCTCGAATGTAGTCATCGACCACTGCGCCAACCATCCTTGCAGTGTGATGTAGCCTGCTTCGTTTCGCACCGTGCAGCTTGGGAAGTCAGAATCTACCCAAGCAGATGGCAGTCCCGGGGTCGGTGCGAACAGTGCTGCCAGCTCCGTGTTACTCAGCCCGCCATCATTGTCCTTGTCGTGGTTCAAGAACAGATCGACGAAAAAGCGGTACCCCGCGGGACTTAGCTCCGCCGACGCAAACGTCGGCACATCGAACTTCGGATGCAGGAAGGTGTCCTTCAAGCTCAGGCCGTCCGTGTACTGGAACTTCCGCAGGATGATCCAGATCGTCTCGTGTCGGCCCTTCTCGGCGAAGATCTTGTTCAGCAGGAGGAAGCCGTCGATGTCGATGCCGTCCCTTTCACTCCCGGGATCAAAAGAAGGGCTGCGATTGATGGACCGCTTGATGCTCGCCAGGTCCGCATCTGACAGCTGCTTGTCAAAGCACCTCATCTGGAACTCACGGATCTCCTTGTCGTTCAATAGCCCATCCTGATCCCGATCGCAGAGGTAGAACACGCGCCGCAGTGCTTGCGCCGCGGCAGGCTTCAGATTACTCTCCTTCGAATCGTAGATCGGCGCGATCGGGTGCGTGACGGCCTTCTGACACAGGAAGAAGACCTCGTTGATGTTGTGGTGCTCGCGCGCGGACGTCCGGACGCAGCTGTCGATCTCCTTGAACTCGCCCATCACGGGCAGCATCTCGTCCGTCACGATCTGCGCCGTGCTCGTCCCCGCGGGGCTGAGGTCGCTCTTGTTCGCGCAGAGCACGACGGGGACGTTGACGCCGAGGGAGCGGAAGTAGGGCATCCAGAAGAGGGCGACGCGCTCATACGAGTAGTGGTCGCTGTAGACCAGCAAGATGACGTTGCATTTCCGGACCTCCTTTCGTAAGTGGTCGCGCTCTTGCGGGAGGGAGGAGGTGTCGACGATCGTGGTCGTGACATTCTCCAGCAGCGTCGGCGGGAGTGTGATGGGAGGGAGGACGGATTGGATGCGGCCGGTCACGAAGGTGTCCTTGACGAGGCTCGTCAGGAGCGAGCTCTTGCCCACGTTCTCGTCGCCGGCGATGCATATTCGTACTATGTGGGGGTCAGCAGTGACTTCGCTTGGGGAGTAGTATGGGCACACGAACCAGTGGCCATGATGCATCGTGTCGAAGCATGTGAAGAGGAGGCACCCGTCGGCAACTGTAACCGCAGATCCCGACGCTGCGGCTAGCTGCACGTGGCGCGGACATGTCAACCTTGACAAGCTTCACGGTGAACATCGATGCGCTGATAATCCACGAGCGTCTTCGTCGATCATTTACGCATGCTCGTGGCAAGCACTCCCACCGCGCTGAGCAGTTCCAGATGACGAGACCTGGGGGGTATGATGCCTCCCGCTCCTACGCAGCGTTCCGTGGTCGCAATCCAGATTACCTTTACCCGCATGTCGTTCGCCAACCCCGCGTGGGCGCCACATGGCGGGACGATCATCGACCGCTGGAGGTAACGAACTTCATATCTCCCGTCATGTCCGTCTCTTCACACATGTACTACCTTGCTACTGACCGGAGACGAACACGACCATGCCAGCGGCGGACTGAGCAGTTGACGACGCGCCGAGAGGCGAGCTGCAGGCGCGATGTTGTAAGTCTAAGCGAGATGCTTCCAGCCCACTTATCCACCGCCGGCCCACCACGCGCCCTTATCAGCAACGTGCGGCGGCAGCATGCCTCGAGCGGTGCGCGACGTTCGCATGTGATATCCCGGTAGGAGAGGGTCAGACAAGGGGATCAGCTGACACCGCACCGCGAATGTTCAGTGTCCTCCCGCCTCCGCCCCGCTATCCCAATGGCAACCTCTACACAGGCATGCCTGGCGGCGGCCCGCTGCTCGAAACGAACAACACGCTGGAGCATCCTACGGGGCCGGAGTATCAGCTAGTGGTCGGCGAGGGCACGTACCTGCTACGAGATGATCTACACCTGGCGACTCCCCCTCCGCATCCTAGCGATGCGCCGCAGCCGAACAACAATCCGTTGGCGACCAACATAGGTCCGCCTCTGGCTGGCACGAAGCTGTCGTTTGCTGTGATCACACCCCGAAAGCCGCCCTCGCACAATCTCTTCCGTACCGCGACCACACAGAGCGCGCTTTCGAATATACCGCCAAGCATACAAGAGGAGGCGCAGAGCCCTCGGAGCGATGCAGGCTCTACGGCGAATGGCTTCGGGTCAATGTCTTACTACGGCCAGACATCCACCTTTGGCGACAGCAACGACGCGTTGAAACCGGCGCCGGTCAAAGGCAACAAGAAGGACCAACGCGCGAAGCCCAAGAACAACATCGTCAAGTCCAACTCGTCCTTCGTGTCGCGGGTCATACCGCATGAAGCTCTGCAGAAGCGGATAAATGAGCGGTCCACGGATGGTCTCATGGTGTTTGCGAATGTGAATCGGGCACTGATGTGGTTGGATCTGAGTTCGGAGATCAAGACGGAGAATCTCACCAAAGTCCTCTTTACCAAAGCACATGCGCTGTGCCACGATGTCAATGACTATACGAAATCTGCGACTCATCTGGACATAATACTCGGGTTCAACACCAGCGACATCATCTGGTACGAACCCATCTCGCAGAAATACGCGCGACTGAACAAGAACGGCATGATCAATGCACACCCCGTCTCGTCGATCCTCTGGGTGCCGAACAAGGAGAACCTCTTCCTAGCGGCGCACATGGATGGCACGCTCGTAGTCTACGACAAGGAAAAGGAAGACGCCGACTTCGTCCCCGAGGAGCCCTCGCCCACGGAGAACGGCCACGAGGGCGGGACGCCGAAGAGCAAGTACCGCATCAAGAAGTCGGTGCAGTCGAAGAACCAGCGCACGAACCCCGTAGCGGCGTACAGCATCTCGAACATGAAGATCAACGACCTCGCCTTCTCCCCCGACGGCCAACTCCTGGCCGTCGTCTGCGACGACGGCTGCCTGACCATCATCGACTACATCAACGAGCGCGTGCTGGACATCTACCGCGCCTACTACGGCGGCCTGCTGTGCTGCACCTGGTCCCCGGACGGCCGCTACGTCCTGACGGGCGGGCAGGACGACCTCGTCAGCATCTGGTCGCTCGTGGACCACGCCCTCGTCGCGCGGTGTGTGGGGCACGACTCCTGGGTCACGGACATCAAGTTCGACCCCTGGCGCTGCGATGAGCGGAATTACCGGTTTGGGAGCGTGGGCGAGGATTGCCGGCTCTTGCTCTGGGACTTCTCGGTCGGGATTCTGGGCCGGCCGAAGGCGGTGAGCGTCGCCAACCGCAAGGAGTCCCTCGCCACCGTAAACCGGATCCGAAGCAACTCCAACCGGACGCAGACAGAGGCTTCCTCCAACAACGGCGTGGTGAGCGGCGAGCAGGCGGATGTCGTGCACCCGGTGGATTCCATGCGGAGTACCGCCGTGCTGCCGCCCGTGATGTCGAAGCTGGCCGACGAGCACCCGCTCAGCTGGCTGGGGTTCGAGGAGCGGTGCATCGTCACGGCGTGCAAAGATGGTGAGTCGGTCCGTTGCATGTGCGCATGCGCAGGGGAGCCTTTTGGGGGCGCTCTAGATACTGCTGTGCAACGAGCTGACGCGTGGTTCTACAGGGCACATTCGCGAATGGGACCGGCCGAAGGAGGGGACGTAGGGGGAGGGGGGAGGGGCCAGAGGGTTGCGTGGTGCGACGGCGACGGACGGGCTGGCGAGGTTGGCATGTGAAGGTGGATGTGCGCGATAAGACGTCGGGTGCTCCGGTGCTGGGCCAGGCCATCTCATCCATTGGATTGGGATACCCACTCGTCTGCGATCGGCATATTCACTGGTATGTAGCCTGCCCGACATAATGCCAGTGCGTGTGTGAAAGACTGGTGGCAGGACTTCCCTATCCAAAGGTACGTACCGTTGCGAGAAACTTCCTACCGCGCAATCCTCTCCGACGGCCCAATGTCCTTGTCGGGCTGGTCGGCCATCTCGACCCAGGCTGGAGCAGGACCCACAGCGGCAGCAGCCCTCTTCCACGGGAAGCAGGGGCTCTAAGCCGTGGCGTGCGTGGGTGGGTCCCGCCGGCTCATCGCGTGGCGTCATCTTCCTCGTTTTCCAGCCGGCACCGGCAATCGCAGCCAGGTGCGGGTCAAAGGCCGCCGATAACGACGACGTTTTCGTGGCACGTTCTCGCTGGGCTATCGGCCTCTGTGGATTACTCGTTGGGGATGGCTGCGGTGGTCTAGCATAGGGCAGATGTCTCACTTATCCATGGCTTCCCAGTCATCCTCCTTGCACTGCCTCGTTCGTCCCAGTCAGCACGCCGAGGCGAACGCTTCCGGACCCTGCCATAACAACCCACCTGCCCACGACGACTACGCCTAGCGCCCACGCCGTGATCGCAGCTCCGCCTGGCGAACCGTGAAACCTTACCCAAACCTTCTCCATCGGACCAGTCGGCTTGCTGCACGTTTCAAGGTCCACTTTGCGTATCTTTGACGACATCCCGCTAGGCACTGGGGCACGCTAGGGTTCCTACCCTTTGAGAACTGAAGGTCAAACATCCTCACACTGGCGTCGACTCATCCTGTGCTCAACTGGGCCGGCAATCCCGGCGTGCGCAGCCCAGCCATGGTCCCAACACCGCGGGGCACCTACAGCAGCAGCGGCGGGCGCAACAAGCCGACCCTGGAGATCCTCCCGGACACGCGCTTCATCGTCTTCCACGGCGGCGAGCATGAGGCGCAGAGCGTCAAGCTCACGGGCGTGGTGCGCTTCACCGCGCCGGAGGCCATGAGCATCCTCAAGCCGCGCGTGCGGCTGGAGGGCAAGCGCAAGATCAACTGGTGGTTCATGGGCGGCATCTCGGCGGGCGAGGTGGTGGACAAGCGGGTCTTCTGGAACCAGGAGCAGCGGCTGGGCATGGAGAGCGCGCACAAGGTCAAGGCGGGGCCCATAGAATGGCCGTTCGAGTTTGAGCTGGCTCCGTCGATGCCGGAGAGCGTCGAGGGCTTGCGGGAGACGTATATCGTCTACCATCTGCACGCGAGCGTGTCGAGGCCGGGGTGGAATGCGAAGGATGTGGTGGCGCAGGAGCACATCCGCATCGTCAGGACGCTGGGGACAGACTCGATGGAGATGACGCGGTCGAGGGTGAATGCGGATATCTGGGCGAACAAGATCTCGTACAGCATCTCGATACCCACGGACGCTATTGTGTTTGGGACGTCGATCACTGCGGACGTGGAGCTCACACCGATCAAGAAGGGGATAAGGCTGGGCAAGGTGGAGTTGCGGCTGATGGAGACGGTTGTCAAACGGATACAGGCCAGCGAGGTACCTGACATACGAGGCGACAGGAGTAAATCTGAGGAGAGCGAGGTGGCCAAGGCAGATATGGAGTTCCCAGAACACTCGCGATTGATGTACGAGGATGAGTCCACCGAGAACCCGGAGATGGCGGACGAGATGTACCGGTTCAAGGCGACGCTGCCGCTGCCGAAGTCACTGAATGTGTGCAGGCAGGACGTGGACTCGCACCAGATCAACGTCACTCATCGGTTCAAATTGATGGTCAACATACACAACCCGGAAGGACACATCTCGCAGCTAGTCTGCCGATTACCGGTCAAGCTCTTCATATCACCGAATCTACCAGTGGACGAGCGGAACGAGGTGTGCGGCACGGTCAACGGGACATCACATGAGGAGCTCAACAGCAATGAGACGACATTGGCGGCACCACCGGAGTACGGTCGACATCAGCTCGACCAGATCTTCAGCGATATCGACCCAACCGGCTATATGAGCAGAGCCGGCAGCGCTCCAGCCACACCTCACGGACTCAACGCCCAGAGCCGGCGAGCATCGAACGAGAACCTTGCATCGCTCAACGGCGTCACGATCGGCGGCGCCGACTCGCCCAATCAGCACGGCAGCGCCATGCCCTCGCTCCTACACTCCCGCCTCGCCAGCCTCCAGGACGGCGGCCAGAGCCCACCGACCCGCACCCCCGGCGTGCGATTCGCCCACAGCGCCTCCGGCGGCGCCTCCCCCGCCCCCGGCCTCCTCGACAACTCCCTCCCCAACGGCAGCCTATCCACCAACGGCACCTTCTTCGGCTCTTCCGGCAACTCCGCGCCCACCAGCGAGCCAATCTCCCGGCGAACCTCCGACGAGGACCACGCCGACGGCATCAACCAGCAGCACTACGACATGAGCACCCTCTCCCGCGTCCCCTCCTACGGCGCCGCGCTGCGCACCCCGGGCTCCGCGACGCCCTTCGTCGACGTCCCGCCCAGCTACGTCGAGGCCACCAGTCGCCCGCCCAGCCCCAGCCCCGGCTCCAGCGCGCCGTCGCACGTCACCACGCCCGCGCAGGCGCACATGCGGTACTTCCCGGACTCGCCGACGAGCAGCGAGGGCAGCGCGCAGACGCTCACGGCGGGCCTGGCGAGTCTGCGGATGACGCAGCACCCGGCGCTGCCGCGCGCGCATCGGGAGAGCATGCACGACGATGCGGAGGCGAGGCTGCGGGCGCTGCGTTCGAGATCGTGAAGGGGCTTGGTTTGGGAGGAGTGGGTGGCCATTGGGAGTACCTGGTCACTGGGAGTACCGGGGGCGGGCAGCATGTGGACGTGGTAGGGTGGACCGGGTAGTCACCCGATTGCTTAGTTGATGTGCGGTTGAGCGATGGAGTCTACATAGTCCGTGGTTCGAACAGACAGCTGGCAAAGCATCTCGACTTTGCGCTTGCAGGTTCCTAGCAACGAACACAGCCCAGCCGTTCACGCATATACCGTCGGCGTTATTGCGTCGTGTGAAGGTCATCGTCCCAATGAGGAAGCTGTGGCTGAAGCTGTTCAACTTTACGTCACTCAGAACTCAAGCTCACACTTGCTCGACCGCCCAGACCTCATACAACTCAAAGTCCCGTAGTATAGACTTTACTCCGGTAGAAGAGACGCAACTTATTACACGAACCGCTCGCATCTGTAAGCTTCACGTCCTGGAGCTTGTCGGGAAAGCCGCTGAATCTTCCAAGTCAGCTCCACGAAGCCAATACCATCGCACCATGATGCGGCTCATCTTCCGCCTCGCCGCCGCGCGACCTGCCCGAGCAGCGTTCACTCGACCGGCCTTCCGCCGCCCCTTCAGCGTCGCGCAGTCCCTCCGCCTGAAGGAGGACGGCGACCGCAGCGGCGCGGAGCTGGACCAGAAGAAGCACGAGCAGCTTGACAAGCAGAAGAAGGGGAAAGGCGAGTGGCACGAGGAGCTGGCGTCGTCGTCCGAGTCGAATGTCGCGGCCGACAATGAGAAAGTGGAGGATCATGGGGCGCACATGGAGGACCTGCAGAAGCAGACGGCGGGGCAGAGTCAGGCGGAGCACGATGAGGGCAAGGCTTGAGGGGTGATGAGCGCGTGTGTTGATGAAGTGTGTGGTGTTCGTATATGTTGCTTGTACGGGTGATAGCGCTTTGAGCGCCGACTGAATGTGTGCGTCTCTTGACACGTGCCTCATGCTTCAATGGTGATACGAGACTCTGTCGGCCTTCGGAAAAGACCGCCCCTGATATGCTATCGGCTTAATCCCACAAGTCGAGCTTAGGCATCCCGCCGGCAAATGGCAGCCGCCAGGTCATTCTTGGTAGTGCATCATTTGCGTGTGTTGCGGGAGCTCCTGCGACACGCTTGCTTCTGGCAGACAGAGCCGCTTTAATGATATACGACTAAGATCACGGCACGACGTTCCAAGAAAGCAGTTGAGGCTTCCGGCGGCGAGGCCGAGCGAGCAGGCCAAGAGGCGACGCTCGAGGCTCGACCTGCGTCCAGATCCGCCGCCAGCGTTACCAGCTGGGACGAGCTCATGATCAGGGTGCAGTACCGGACGGTCAATCGTCTCTGTACGCTTTACCAAGGTCCGTGAGCTTGCCATCATCGTCAAGCATCCTGGCCCATTTGCCCACAGTGCCCGTGTCCCGCATGGGACCAAACCACGCGTACCGCTCGACCCACTCCAGCGAGTCGAGGTACTTGACACTATCCTTTGCGAACTTCTCCACGTGTCCCCTGGGCAGCGGGTTGGCCGGATCCCAATTCGTCGCCGCCCACTCCGTGATCCACACCTTCTTGGTCTGATCCGGCATCTGGTAGTACGTCGACCAGAGGTAATCGTAGAACTGGCCCAGCTCGACGCCGTACCAGTGGAAACAGTAGAAATCCACATCCGAGCCTCCGGCCTTGATCCGGCGGAGGAAGTCGTTCAGCCAGACGACGCCCTGGGGCGCGGAGGAGATGCCCGGGCTGCCGCAGCGGATGCCGGCTTTGCGCATGGGTTCGACGCAGCGGAGCCACTCCTGTGCGGCGAGTTCGGCGGACATGTTGGATTGGTCGTGGAGTTCGGGCTCGTTGAAGCCGATGACAGTCGTGGCGTTCGCGGACTTGGCTTTGCTGTGGAGGTCGTCGATGCCGATGTGATTCCATTGCATGGGCACGAAGTCGAGGGAGGTGGCGTTGGGAGTTGTATTGGGCGACCAGTTGTACAGCCAGGAGACCTTTGAGCCGGGTTTGGTGAAGGGGAAGACCTCGTCCTTGCCGTGGTTGTTCGTCGGCCAACTCAAGCCGCGTTTGGTTGATGGCGGCATGATGGCGAATTGATCAGTGGTCCCGGGGTTAGGGGCATCAAGTAGTATGTATGCTAGCACCGCAGTGGTGAAGATCATGCCATGTTGTACTCGGCATATCGCTCATAATGAGACGCAAGCTTGACGCATGATGTCCACAGCGCCAAGATCACTGGCAACGTCACGTCTTGCCATTCACCTGTAACACATGGACTTTATGATCCGAGACAATGGCGAGTAATATAGACTGAGCAGAACCTCATCATTCATAATCTATATGCCCCGCTTAGGTTCAGAGCTCGCGCGCCACACCGCCCTCATGACCCGCCCGCCATCTACAAGCAGCAGCCGATGAGACCCTCGAAAAGAGGGCGGCACTCACGCCACTCACGCCGCAAGCCAACATGCGAGCCCAGCAGACGCCGCACGAAGCCCACTTCCGCACCGAAGAAGAAAAATGTCGTCGGGGATCGTCGCACTCGAAGAAGTGTCGGACGGTCGCATAGACCGCCCGGCTCTTGTTATTGCGCCCACGTGTCCGGGTAGTCCGGGTCCGCGAAGTCCCGATCCAATGTGTAGGGCGACGTGAACTCGTCGTTGGGCACGGTCATCGAGCCATCCGACCATTGCTGCGAGGTGAAGTCGAGCTCCTCGTTCATGGGACCGAAGTCCATGGGTGTCGTGCCGTTGTTGGCGGTGGAGGTGGTGCGGGTGCCGTTGGAGGGGGTGAAGACCTGCGCGCCGCAAGGGGTGCCAAAGTAGCTACCGTGGATGTCGATCTCGGGGAAGAGGGACTGGAAGATTGCGTCGCTGGGCGCGCTTTCCGGGCCGAGGGACTTGGACGATGGGCGGCCTGGGTTGGCTGAGCCACCCATTGCTCGAGTTGGCATGTCCGTGATGGCCGGCAGGTTCGAGCCCTCCCACACATCGTCGAAGTTGAACGTCTGTGCACTGTTATACACTTGCGAACCATTCGCCATGTCACTGTCGAGACTCTCAGCCCACTGAGCATCGGCGGGCAAAGACTTGAAGAAGTTGGCCGGAAGACTGCGACGGTTCGACTGCGGCGACCCGGAGCCCTGCAGCATGCTCAAGGTGTAACTGCCGGCGTCTTCCTGGATGCTGGGCATGCCGAAGCCATACATTTCGTCCATCAACGGCATCTCGTCAATCTCGGATTGAGTTCCTGAGGACGCCGCGGTCAAAGCCGGCTGAGCGGCGCCGCCAACGTCCGTACTTGTGGGCCAGACACCGAAGGGATTGTTGTTTGGCATGGCGAGGGAGTCTGACGAGGGCATGGCCGACCAAGGGTCGAATGTGCTCTCGGTGACGCTGGACATGGGCTCGAGCGGCATGAATGCGAAGGGATCGGTCGGCATCGACGGCATGTTTTGATTGGTCTGAACGGACTGCAGGTTGCCAAAGTCGATGGCGGCGAACTTGGGATCGGTCAGCCCGGCGCACGGGGTGGCGGAGAGCCTCGGCGACGGCTGCTCGGACTTGGACATGCGGCGGTCGGTGTTAAATGGCGCGCTCGTCTGTGGCAGGAACGCGGAAGGGTTGAGCAGCATATTATTGTCGAGGGCGAGACTGTCGACGGATCGGCGAGCCTTGGCAGAGGACCCCACGTCGGTCTTGGATCTTGGCATGGGGACCTTGTATGGCATGCCGGAGTCGTGCGCCAGGTGGTTCTTGCGATGGCACGGCTTGTGATGCCCGTTCTGGAAGACCGTGATGGAGCCGTCGGACTTGGTCGAGTCGAGTCGGGGCTTGACGACGGGACCGTGGGGTGGCGTGACGGTGCCGTCCTTGTCCACGTTCCTTCTCAACATCGCGCAGGTACAGTTGCCTCCGTGGTGACAGCAACAGCCCTGCTCCTCGGCGACCGCATGCAGGTACGCCGAGGTCTTCTCCGTCGCTGCCTCATCGTGCAGCCCGACTTGCGATCGTTCTTCGGCGTCGCGCAGGTGGATGCACTTCTCTTTCGGATGATGCGGCTTCTCCGCCTCACCGCATTCGCAGCTGACATGCGCCGACCGCTTCTTGCGCT
>JAWDJV010009896.1:0-14566 GCA_033119285.1 Teratosphaeriaceae sp. CCFEE 6253
CACTCGCCGACGATGCGGATGGTGTTGGGGACCTTGATGGTGTCCTTGACGAGGTACACGCCGTGGTTGAAGTACGCAATCTTGCCGGCCTGCGCGGCGTTGTTGAGGAAGGCCTGCACGCACTTGGTGTCGTCAGTGGTGGCGTCGCCCTTGCAGCCACCATCGCTCATGGACTGGTAGAAGTCACTAGCTTGCGCGGTCTCGTACTGCGGCTTGGAGCGGCCGAAGACGTTGCCGTTCTTGAGGAGGGAGGCAACCTTCACTGGGGCGCTGATCGTGCCCTGGGTCTTGACGGGGGCGGCCTTGTTATCGTAGACATTGCCGGAAGCCCAGTGTGCGATCTTGCCAGCCGCCAGGATCTCGCCGTAAGTGGGGTTGACCACAGCACTGCCGGTCCTGCTCAAGTCGACATTGTCAAGGATGAGCGTGCCGCCGGATGTGGGGACGTTGCCCGTCTTCGAGTAAGCCGAGCGTACGCCATAAGCGACACCAGTGAATGTGCTGTCGGCGAGGACAACTGAGCCGACCGTTTGATTGTTCGGGCTGTTGGCCATATCAAGACCAGTAGAGTTGCCACCCGGCCCATTGACTGTGATGCCGGAGAGCGTCCACGCCCAGTTCCAGTTCATGAAGATGGCGGTCTGGCAGTTGTTGAACGTCATGTTGCGGGAGGTGAATTGCTGATTGCCGAAGAAGGCGCCGTACTTGCCACCGTTGAAGACCAGGTCGCCCATGAACCCGCCGCTGCCGTTGTCCATGAAGATGCCCTGTTGCTGGGTGTCGGTGCCGGTCTGCATGGTGAAGACAATGTTCTGCAGCGAGGTAGCCTGAGCGACCTGCCAGTGGATGCAGGCGCCGGAGGTGCCGCTCATCTTGGAGATGTCGATCTTCATGTTGCGGACCTGGCGGAAGAAGTTGTTCTGGTTGATGAACCAGTTCACGCCGTACGCTCCGTAGGGGTCGGCATCGATGACTGCCATGCCCGAGAAGTTCGCTGTGGCCTGGATGGTGGGCAGGTTGGTGGCGTCACCGATGAACTGGGTGTAGTAAGGCATGAGGAGCGGGGCGTGGACCTGGTAGTTGCCGCTGGGGATGTAGATGATGGCTGGCGTGGTCGTGGAGCTGTTGCAGCCGACCATACATCTGTCACCATCGGCGAGCGCGGCGTTGATGGCGTTGGTGTCGTCCGTGACGCCATCGCCTTTGGCACCGTAGTCCTTGACGTTGCGGTAGAGCTTGTAAGAAGAGCCACTGGGATTGCCCCAGACTGGTGAGTTGGTGTGGAAGCTTGACTGACCCAGCCAGTAGCCGCTCGATGTTGATGGACTGGATGCCTGCGGTACAGGCGATGCTGTTGCTGGCAAAAGCACAGCCAGTGAGAGGATGGCGCTCAGCGCCGTCTTGCAAAGTGAGTGCATGCTTGCTGGAGTTAGGATTGACAGTATCGTGAATACGGGCTGGTAAGTGTGGTGAAGTTGGTCGCTGATGCTGTTGTTTCGCTGAAGGAGTGGTGGTGTCAGTGGCCTGCACTGTCTGGGTTGTTTCGCGAAGTCTCGAGTGTGTTGCTGGAAGTCTCGCAGAGACTGTAGCAGAAAAGCAGAATGAGTGTCTTGGGTGGTGTTGCGCGGAAAGTTCTGGTGAAGGAGTGTCGTCGAATGTAGGGTGGGTGCAAGTGTTTCTGCAGGTGATGTCGACGCGAGTAAAGAATGACGTGTCGCGTCAATAACGTGGACAATGGGATTGTTCGATCAACAGCTCAAGGAAAAGACCCCACGACAATGTCCTTCAACAATAGCAGCAGCAGCAGTGAAGAGAGGCAAGTCCAGGTCAATGGGGGCGAGTGTGGCGCCTTTTGAGCAGATGCACGATGGGAGGGAGGATACTCACATGGATATGCACGAGTGTTTCGTCGCCGACCAATCCTCTTCTCGCCTCGCCGTGAGCCTGCTCGTTTCAGATCCCGTTGCTGCTCGACCTACCGATCCCATCCTGCCGACGGGTCCTCTCCCGCAGGTCTTTATATGAGCTCGTGCCGGTCACCGCGATCACGGTCCATCCTGATCAGGTGAGTGGCTAGCAGACGGACGACAGCCTTCGAAGCCAGCATCTCTTTGTCTCAACGGTCACCATCGCTAGCTCCGTGAACCGTGAACCCTCTGGCTCGGCCACGGCAAGTAGTGAACCGGCGACTCGGCGCCTGGCCACCAGACCCGCACAGCGCAGGACCGCCGTTCGTGACCATGGCTCTCAACGCCCGTGTGACGACAGGCCATTCGCCCACGAGCGAGATTGGGGACTCGAGGGCCGCGCCTGCCCAGGCAGGTGCTAGTGAGCCGCCGCGAAGCGATCGCCGTGCCCCGAAACCCTCCACAGCCCATCGCAAATGGCAAGGAGCACGAGCGTGCGACACGTCGGCATGGAGTGTCGTTCGTCCCTGCGGCTCCAGCCTTGCGCAGACCGCAGGGTCCGGTCCCAAGCGCGGCGCGAAAAGCCACCCGCCCTCCCGCGCCAACGCAACGATTGGCCCTGATTCGCTCGCGGGCGGGATGAAACGCAGACTCTGCGGCAGCTCACGTCGCAAAAGGGTGGAAGACAGGCTGTCACTGGTCGCGGTCATGCTGCCTGTTCTCCTCGGACATGCGGGCTCTTCGGCAGGCTTCCTGCTTCGAGGAAGGAGGCATCCTCATCACAGGGGAGGTGCACGCGGCGACCCTTGCCGAGGCACAGCCAAGCTTTTGCGGGATCGGCAAGGGTGGCAGGGATGGCGAAAAGAGAGTTCCCTTGCCGTCCGCTAACGTCACCTCCGAGCAACAGGATGCAAACGCTGCATTGGGACTCTACGCTGCGCCGAGCATCTCCCACATCGCTCGCTTTCGAGTCTGATGAGATGGGCTGGGTAGCACAATCTATCCGCCGGAGTTGATGCCATCTGGACAGCTTCACGCCCGAGCGTTTGACATGTGCCACGGCGTCCGCACGCCCATGTGTCTCGCCGTCCACCCACCGATTTGCACGACATACCAGAAATCGTCCACGAATGGGCTCGGTGACGTGCGTGGTCCGATGCTATCGCTGTAGAAGTCATGGTGGCATGGTGGCAGGACTGCAACGGGCGTCGCTATGGGGAACAGCCAACGCTACGGAGCACGCAGGACTTCACGCGCCATCTCGCGCCGATCGACGTGATCCGATCTCGCGGCGTTGACTCGGCCAGCAGTCCACCCTCGACGCCATGCAGAGGCTCTCGCTGCTCCACGCGTCCTGCTATGTGTGCTGCGTTGCCGCGCCCGGTGACGCAGACAGCGAACACCACGATGACCATATGTGGGCCACAGGGGCGAAAGACGGTCCCAAGCCTGGCTGGCTTTGATGGAGGCCGTCGATGGCATGACCAGACCTTCAGCAAGTCCTCTTCAAGCAGGGAGGCTTTTTCTGTGACCGTGACTGGAAAAGCCTAGCTCTCGAGGCTGCTGGTGGCAACACGCTACGCTCCGACCGATGGGATCGACGTGTTCGCGCTCGTCTACTTCTGGAGCCTCCTAGCCTCAGTCCCCCCGTCGTACACGAACGCCCCATGCCGGGGCAGTCGAGCGGGTTCAGGGCCTCGGCGCTCAGTCAGTCCGCTTCGAGAGACTACAGGTTCTTGGCCGTGGAAACGCAGAGGTCGGGAAGAGGGCTGTGAGCCTGAGATTCGGGCCTTGCATGACGGCTCACCTCAACTCGACGCGCCAAAGCTGAGCGGCTGAGCTGTCCCAAATGTGATGCGATGGCGCGCGCTCGGGATGACTGTAGAGAGCGTGTGAAAGGTCTTTCAGCTGTCCAACGCGGCTGGGCACCCGGGCCAACGCCATTGAGTTTCATCCAGAGCCTCCCTATGCAGATTGCTGTCGTTGACTTCCAGGACGGTTTGTTCTTGCTAACGCCACTTGCTAGGACGCTGGCGGAGTGAGCCCGTGCAGCCTGCGAGGTCAGCGGCACGCCCTTCGGAGCGAGGGGCTTTCGTGGGTGGCGGTCTGCATCATCAGCCTTGCCGGATGCCGATGGTCGGTTCGCTATGTTCGTAGATGCCTCTATGGCGTTCGCCAGAAGTGTAATCGGCAGTCATATCCGGGCGGCGGTCCGTACCTTGGCTGGAACTTTCATGGCTGGCTGGATGTGTCTGCGATGGGCGATCACCGAGCTTTGGCAAGGGTAGCCAGATGTCAAAGGGCTGGCCAGGGTGAAACCATGATTGTCAGTGGGACCGTGGTCCAGCTTGGAAGAAAGTTACCCGCGCAATACAAGAATCTTTCCCAGCATCGCCTTCTCCAAGAACCACGGGCGTCTCTGACGTCGCTCTCGGCTTTGCTGTCTCCAGCACGATACTTGGTCAGATCTGTCTGGCGCCGCGTGACATGCTGCGATACCAGACCATCGCCTCCAGGGTTCGTGTGAACAAGGGTTGTTGACAACAAGATGCTGTCCTCGGCTGCTTGCCTTCTGTCGAGGGCTTTCCGATCAGACCTGCAAGCTTGCCTGCTTGTTGCACAGGTCAGCACGCTCCTCAGATGTTCACCATGAAGCCGGACCCTTGTGAAATGGTGGGGTGTTCACGGTTACATCCCTGACATTGTTGACGATGCTGGAGGAGTCCATACATGTACCTTGGAAGACGGGCTCTCCGCAGGAGTTGCCGGCAGCCGAGCTGCAGCCAACCTTACCTTAAGCCTCACCACGTGCGTCCGCCCAGACTTCTAATTCATCCACCATCACCTCGTACCTCGCTAGCACTAGATTGTCTGCATTCTGCAGGAAAAGTAGCTTGTCGTGAGTCCAGAGGCATCGCAGATTCGTGGAACTATGCGCAAGCGGACACCGCTCGATACGCTTGCGTGGCTTTGCCGACATCCAGCATCTCTGCGGCAGGTACATGTAGGTACGAGGTAGGCCCAGAGCATACCTTACCAGCTCAGACCTGTGATTCCTTACCACTCGAGATCATTGGTCATGTACTCACTCGCTACGCTGACCACAGCTGCCTGCCTGGCGGCTGGCGTACGCGCACAGAGCAGCTTGAACGCGACGAGTGGCTACATCAACTATACCACCGTGACGGGATACTTCCTCCAGGATGTCTCGACCACCAATGCCTCGACCTTCGATTACGTGAGTGTCGTGAAGGTCTGGGGGATAGCCATTGCTGATCTTGGTCAGACCGCCGCCAACCTCGGCCTCATCAACCGCACCTACGCGGCCACCGACGGACTCACGACCAATCTCACCCAATGGCAGGAGTTCGAAGCCCAAGTCAACGCACTAAACGCAGACGCGCCGCTCAACACAGCGTACAAGGTGCTCTTCATGGGCCGCCACGGCGAGGGCTACCACAACGCCGCCCAGACCTTCTACGGTACCCCCGGCTGGAACTGCTACTGGGCCGAGCTCAACGGCAATGCAACGGCTGAGTGGTTCGACGCCGACCTGACGCCCGCCGGCATCGCGCAAGCCCTCGTCGCGCACGACTTCTGGGACCACGAGATCGCGATGCAGAAGATCCCGTACCCGCAGTCCTACTACACCTCCCCCCTCACGCGCTGCCTGAAGACCGCGAATCTCACCTTCGCCGGCCTCGCGCTGCCGCAGTATTACCCTTTCCTCCCCACAGTTAAGGAGGACCTCCGCGAGGGAATCTCCCTGCACACCTGCGACCACCGCCGCACCCGCGCTTACATCCACGCCCTCTTCCCGACCTGGACCATCGAGCCCTCGCTGACCGAGTACGACGAGCTCTGGAACGGCGTCACGGCCGAGACGAACGACGCGCAAGACGCCCGCAGCAAGCGCGCCCTGGACGCCATCTTCGCCGCCGACGACCACACCTGGCTCTCCCTCACCTCGCACTCGGGCGAGATCGCCTCCCTCCTCCGCGTCCTCGGCCACCAGGCCTTCCCCCTCTCCACCGGCGCCGTCATCCCGGTGCTGGTCAAAGCAGAGTTCCTCCCGTCTGGCCCCGCGCCGAGTACTCCGCCGTACACGACCAGCACGCACTGCGCGGCGCCGCCGGTGACTAGCATTGCGAGTCTGGCGCAAGGATGTGTGTGCAGTGGAACGGCGGTGGGCGGGATCACGACGCCGATTTACAATGTGAGCAGCGCTTACCCGACGGGTGCTAGGTTTCAGGCAACGGATCTGTCGCCGGCTCCTGCGAGTAGTAGTGTGGCGGGGCCGAGCACTTATGGGCTGTAAAGCGGTGGTGGTCGCAGTGGGAGATGGAGCTGATATGTGTAGACTTCTCGCCGCTTTCTCACTCGAACAGCGGGCTGACTATGATGCTGATGGTGAAAATGCTCAACCTACGTGAACCCTTACTCGCATGCCATCGGCGAGGCGCGGGGACGGCGTTGCTCCGTGCTCCTGGCCTTACTATCCCTTGCACAATCCCTTGCCCCCAAATCCCTAACTCACCTTCTATTCTTTGCGCAGTCGGCTATAGTAAAAAAGAAGGCTTAGCGGGTAAACACTCGTTATATCGCTGGCGCCGTCGTAATTTAAGGGTTACGTCGTCTATATAGTGTATCGCTACTATATAGAGCTCCGCCGTCTTCGCTACCCTCGTACCGCCCTCGCGCCGCTCTCCGCCCCCCCCCTATCCTCCTCCGCCCCCCGCTACCCTCCTCTACTCTCCGCCCTCCCCCCTCCGCCCTCCGTAGCCCTCCTTATTATCGCGTTTGTATATAGTATAAGCGCGGCGCGCGCACAGGGAGCGGCGCGCACACAGGGAGCGGCGCGCACACAGGTAGCGGCGCGCACACAGGTAGCGGCGCGCACTGGGGTAGCGGCGCGCACCGGGGTAGCGGCGCGCGCCGGGGTAGCGGCGCGCGCCGGGGTAGCGGCGCGCACCGGGGTAGCGGCACGCACATAGGTAGTAGCGCGCGGGCGGGCGGCAGTAGCGGCGAGCCGGCGGCGGCGGCGGCGCGGCGGCGGCGGCGGCGTAGGTAGCGGCGGCGTAGGTAGTAGCGGCGGCGTAGGTAGCGGAGGCGTAGGTAGCGGAGGCGTAGGTAGCGTAAGGGGAAGGTAGCGTAAGGATACACTCTATATACGACGTAAACCTTAAACTACTAGTAAACTATAGCTTCATCGACGGCGACAGCAATATAGCGAGAAAACGAGGTATTTACCCGCTAAGCCTTCTTTTTTAATATAGAAAACCCCGCAAAACTGGAAGCTAAGTTGGGGGTAAGGGATTGTGCAAGGGATAGTACGGTCAGGGCCAAAGCTGGCCGTTTGGAATGTCGGCTTGGATAGCAGCAGATGCGCTGTCCGTCTTGATGATGGAAACGGCCAGCCGGCTTTATGCCTTTGATGAGCGAATAGGTACCATCGATACTGCATCGTTTACGACACTGCCAACCGGATGTTCCGGATCGCTCATGTGTATCTGCTTGTACATACATGTACATGTACATGTGTCTGTACAGCATCCGACTGTTGGAAGCTCGAGCTTCTCCACCAAACCAGTCTCCCCGACCTCGCTTCATTAGTATCTTCCCCCTGGTAGCACTATTGACGTCCGACATGGCTTCTCCGGAGCACAATTCGGCGCCCCAGGTGTACTTCACGGGCAGCTGCGCCTGCAGCCGCATCACCTACGCCTGCACGCAGCTCCCCACGGCCACGCAAGCCTGCCACTGCGTCACCTGCCGCAAGGTCTCCGGAGGCCCCTACCAGGCCTTCGCGGACGTGCAGGCCGCGAGTGTCACATACCACGACCACACGTCGGATCTGCAATTCGTCGGCCTGCCCGAGAGTGATACGGGCGGGCTGACCATCCTGCGTCTCTCCGGCGTCGCGGAGCGGGCGTTCTGCGCGAGCTGCCACAGCGCGCTGGCGTTCCGGTATCCGCATAAATCCCGGCTGAGTGGCGGGATGGGGGTCACGATGGGCTCGATTGATGAGGAGAGTCTGGTGAGCAGCGAGGTGAGGGAGGCGCTGCGGTTGCGGGCGCATATCTTTGTCAGTCAAAAGGCGTGTTGGGTTGAGGTGGCGGGGGATGGGGTGGAGGTGTTTGAGCGGTTCAGTGGGGGGTTTGAGAAGGATTTGAGGGAGGCGACGGGGAAGACGCTGTAGGGAGATGGGCGTTTTGCTGGTCATGGGCTATGGCGTCTACGCATTAGGTGATCACGACTACCACGGGTTTTCCACGCGAAGTCCGTCCGCCTCTGTGTGATCTGGAGCTGGTCCAGCCCATGGAGTCCGTGCCATCGCGTCTTTGAAAGCCACTGACCAGACTCAGTATGTCCGTGTGCATCGCGTGAGCCCAACGGCGTCTCATGTCCGCAACGGGCGGCAAATCTAGAGCTCGGGGCGACGCTGAGTCAGAGAGGATATAGAGCTGGCCGTAGCCGGACAGGCCGCTGAGAAGTAGACATGCTGGGTGGAACGACCTTGCTTACGACCCTTGTTCTTGCCCGGCATCGCGTGCGTCCCTAAAGGCTGTTTGCCTTTGGCCAAGCTGATGATCATCCCTCCGCCCGTTCGTCGCGGTGACTCGATTGTGGCGTGATCGTGAAGCCAGTGTGCCGCCTAACACCGTGCACTGATGTGAGCCGTGTGCATTGGCGACCTGATCGCGGACCGCGCAAGATCTGGCTTTGATCGGCGGTGCGGCCAGCTGAGCATGCCGAGCCTGTGTAGAGGATGCTGCAGTCTCTGCGCCCGTCCTTGCCAACACCAGACGCCCCACGGGATGCAGGGCGAGATGTGACGATGGCAGCAGCGATTTGCAGCACATCGCATACGTCGAGACTTCGACAGGGAGCACGCTCAATCCTCCTTCTTCTTCTCCCCGCTCTCGACCCCCATCTCCTCCAACAGTTCCCCGACCGTCTGCACAATGACCCCGTGATCCAGCTCCTGCTTCAACCCACTCACCACCACTACCGCCACCACGCCATCGACCCCCCTCACCCTAACCGGCCAGCCACCCCCGTGGATCGCGTACTCCGCCGCCCGTTGCCCCAGCCCATACTTCGCCGCGAACCCGGCCTCGTCGCCGGAGAACTTATTATGCATAAGCCACGTACTGCACCCAAACCGCAGCACGGTGTTTCGCTTCCGCGCCACCCAGCTGTCGTTGTCCGGGGTTGTGGCGGAGCCGGTGGTGGCGTGGAAGAGGCAGTGCGGGCCGTGGGTGAGGGAGATGTCGATGACGCAGGATTGGGGAAGGGGCAGCAGGCGGGTGCGGAGAGCGGTACCGAGGGCCCAGGCGGTGGCGGCGGTGAAGGTGGGGAATGTGAGGGAGGCGTCGAGGTGGGCGATGGCCTCGCGGGAGGTAGGGGGCATGGGGATGGGGGGATAATCGGCCATGATTGCTGTCGTGTTATCTAGATTGGACGGATCGGGGAGGTAACCGCGGTGGAGGATGGAGGGATGTTTGTCTGATGGAGGTTCAACAGATCGTCTCCCCGCAAGTGAATGCCAAGCTACTATCCCATGCACAATCCCTTGCCCCTAACTTAGCTTCCAGTTTTTGCGGGGTCGGCTATAGTAAAAAGAAGGCTTAGCGGGTAAACACCTCGATACCTCGTTATATCGCTAGCGCCGTTAATTAGGAAGGTTTACGCTATTTACAAGGTAGATACTATTATTATCGCTACCGTATAGACCGCCGCCGCCCTTACTACCGCCCTTATACCGCCCCTTTACTCTCTTCCGCCCTCCTCCGCCCTCCTCCGCCCTCCTCCGCCCTTATCTACCCTCCTATACCCTTCTATACCCTTCTCCCTCCGTACTCCTATACTCTCCGCTATCCCTCCTTATTATTACCTTCGTATATAGTATATAGGCGGCGGTATAAAGGCGGCGGCGTAGGTAGCGGCGGGCGTAGGCGGCGGTAGGCGTAGGCGGCGGCGGCGGGGCGTAGGCGGCGGCGTAGCGGTAGCGGCGCGCCGGTAGTAGCGTATAAGTAGCGGCGGCGCGCGGGCGGCGTAAGGAGGAGGGCGGCGTAAAGGGGGAGGGCGGCGTAAGGGGAAGGGGCGGTATAAGGGCGGCGGCGCGAGGATATACTCTATAAACGACGTAAACCTTAAACTACTAGTAGACTATAGCTTTATTAACGGCGATAGCAATATAGCGAGAAAACGACGTATTTACCCGCTAAGCCTTCTTCTTTACTATAGCGGACCCCGCCAAAACTGGAAGCTAAGTTAGGGGTAAGGGATTATACATAGGATAGTACACACGGGATGCCACTTTAGGAAGTTATGGACGTTTGTATGACTCTTGTGCAATATGTTTGCTATTCGCCCTCCTCCACGCATCACGACCATGATATCCGCGTGATCCCGCCTCAGACTCTGAGGCTCACCACCAACCATGACGACCCTCGTCCCACGCCCGCCCTACTCTCCCGCCGAATTCTCCGCCCTCTACCCCCCTGGCCTCGAACTCCAACAGGTCCAGATCCTCCTCCGCCACGGCGAACGCACGCCCGTCTCAGCCCGCTTCAAGAACACGGGCCTGGCCACCCACTGGCCCTACTGCGCCGCGGCCAATCAACTCCGCCACGCCGTCCTCGCCGCCGACGGGACCTGGTCCACGCTGCAATGGCGCCGCGCAATGGAGACCCTGGACCCCGCCACCCACGGCCCCACACCCGCTCTTTCGCAGACCGGACAGAACGAGGCGATCTGTGAATCCGGTGAGCTGACTGATCTCGGCCGACAAACGACCCTCGCACTCGGCCACCGCCTTCGCGGCCTGTACATTGACCGCTTGCACCTGCTCCCACCACCCTGTCCGCCGCAAGCACCGACACCGTCGTGCTGAGAAGTACACCCGTCCCGCGTGCCCTGGAAAGCGTCCAGCAAGCCTTTGTCGGCCTCTACCCTGCCGCCTCCCGCGCCGCCGACTTACCGCCCAAGGCCATCGTCCGCCGCGCACAGTGGGAGGAAACGCTCTTTCCCAACGAATCGTATTGCCCACGGTTTGGGGAACTCGCGAAGGCGTTCGGGGCCCGCGCCGCTGCCTTGTACAACGATGGGCCGGAGATTAAGTATCTCAACAGCAAGCTTGGGAAGTACATGCCCGCCGCCTCGCCCGAGGTGAAGGTTGACAGTCATCCGCGGCTGAGCGGGATCATGGACTCCATCAACGCGACACGTGCGCATGCCGATACGGCTTCCACCCGGTTGCCGGCGGAATTCTACGAGGAGAGGGTGCTTGGGACTGTGGACAAGATATGTGTGGAGGAGTGGTTCGGGGGGTATGCGGAGAGCGCGGAGTACAGGAAATTGGGGATCGGAGGATTGGTGGGGGATTTGACGCAGCGGATGGTGGAGCGGACGCGGGCGCTGGGAGACAAGTCTGACCGTGAGGGTGCTGAGGGGCAGGGGTTCAAGCTCAGTATGGCCGGGTGCCACGACACGACGCTCGCCGCGGCGCTGACGGCGCTCGGAGTGTTTGATGTGAAGAGGGATCACTGGCCGAACTTCACCAGCAATATTGCGTTTGAGCTCTTCCGGCGAAAGAACGCGGCTCCAGCACCCGTCCTCGCTACTCCTCAGCCGGCCACCAACACAGCCAAGCCCTCCTGGTGGTCGAGCCTCTTCTCCTCGCCCTCCACACCCGCATCAGCCACAGCCGCTCCGGAGCCTCGCACACCATTCAAGGATCTCCCCCTCGCCGAGCAGGCGAAGCTGGACGGCCATTTCATCCGCCTGCGCTACAACGACACGCCTGTCACGATCCCATATTGCCGCCAGCCGGGCAAGCACTGGGAGGGGGACGAGTCATTCTGCACCCTCGCGGCATTCAAGGAGGTGGCGGATAGCTTTACTCCCGGGGATTGGCGGGTGGAGTGTAAGATGAACCTGGGGACGCCGGGCGTGCCGGGGATGGCGGGGGGCCCTGAAGTGGAGAGAGTGATGGGCGTGGGGGGGGATGATGAGCTTCCGGGAAAGAGGGCAATAGATCGGTAGATCGATAGAGACATAGATTCACGGACGATAGATGGATGTGCGAGTGGGTGAGGGCTGGCTGCTTTACCCGTCGCGGACTGTCGATCAGTCGGCTGACACGGCCCGTCACATCCCATCTCCTTGTTCACGCCGATTATCCCGTGCTCGATGGCGTGTTTGGTGGCTTCCGCGGGATGAGGTGGCCGGCCGTGCCGGCTTACCGGGGCGGTCGTTGTCGAGATTGGGCGTCAATATTGTCCCAGCCGAAAGCTGGACTGCTTGCACGCTCGTAACACTACATTATGCCGATGCTAATGAGGGACACAGTGCGCCGCCTCGGAGACAACGATTGATGCCAACGCGGCGCACATGAAGCTGGTCATTGCCATTGCTGGTCTGGGATGCGAGACTTCCGCCGGCGCCTTCTCGCCACCTTGGACCCAGGCGGCTGCTTTCCACCCACGGCGACGCGGTGTGGTACCGGATCAAGAAGACTTCCTCCGGCCTGGGACAGAGCTGGGAGGTATCGCTCTATGGCACGGCCCGCCCGTCGGCCACGCTCTTCCCGCAGGCATCTTGACCCGGGACGCCTTTGAGCCGCTGTGACGTTGAATTACCACACGACGGGAAGCCATCGCCCTCGATGACTGGACGAATGGCGCTGACAGCTAGCGATTCAATCAGGATCTTCTGATCCTCGGGTACAAGAGGACTTCGAGACTGATGTGGGCTCTCGACAACGCCAAATCTGGAGGCACATCTCATTCCGCCACCAGCAGGAGTGCTGTGATAAAGACATCTCACGCAAGACAATATGCGATCACCTGCAGACGACATGTCTTGCGCCGCTAGGTGGTGGTGGTGGTGATGGAACTGTTCGATGCCAAACAGCACCGCCTCGATGTCTTACACACAACAATGCCAGCCTCCACCGACACAGCGGCACGAGAGCTATATCACCACCAGTCGACCCGTTTTCATGCTCAGTCTGCCAGATCCTTCGCCATCTATCCATCACACCACCACAAAACATGAACGCCAACCCGCAGAAGTTCTTGATCCAGCATGCTGCTCGCAAAGGCCTTGTAATGTCCGCGGCTGGCCTGATAGCCAGAGGCGAGCGGATCCTTACGGAGCCCGCACTGATTGAATTGCAAATCGGCCCAGAGGTGCTGTACAACGACCGTACCTTCTACGACTCCAAGAAACGGTGGAATGGCTACGAGGTCATGGAGGGCAAATGGAACATGCTCGACGCCCATGCGCAGGCCGCACTGGAATCCCTCTACGTCTGGTACCGGAAAGGTCTCCTGGACAAGCACCGGCTGCTCGCCATTATCTCCACGAATGCCCTCGAGCGGCCAGTCGTCGTCGATGGCGTCAATCACATCATCCTCTACGTCGGCCAGAGCATCTCCCGCATCAACCACTCCTGCGACCCCAACGCTGTCGTGCATTGGGACGATTCCTCCGACCAAGCAGCACTCTACGCCATCAAGTCCATTGACGCGAACGACGAGATCACTGTCGACTACATGGCGGGGGCCGACGACTTTCTCCAGCTACAAAGCCGTCGACGTACCCAGCTCAAGGCCGACTATGGCTTTTCATGCGCATGCACGGCCTGCACATTGACCGGGGCCGGCGGGTCGAGGCACACGCGCAGCAAAAACACCGCGGCGAGTCTGCGCAAGGAGCTGCTCAAGGCGCGCGACGTGGACATGGACCTGGATGCCGATGACGAGCAATATCACAAGTCGTGGAGCGAGACCCGAGCGTCGCTGCAAGACTACGTCGCCGGACTGGAGAGTCTGGGCGCCAGAGATGGCAAGCTGATCGAGGCGTAGGCCACCCTGCGCAAGCTGAGACACATCGTGGACGGTCACTGACGTGCGGCGACAGGTACGAGTGGCTGGCCGACCTCCACGAAGCCACTGCGCGGGAGCTGGCAGACACCAGTCGACCCGGTCTGTGTCCGAACTGCAACCACAACTTCCCAAACCATAGCGCGGCCCATCTCCAGCTGGCTATGGATGCGCTCCAGCGTGCAGTGCGGACGGGGACGCGTTGCTGGGGAACGGCCTGCTCGGAGATGGTGGAGCTCGGGAGAGATTGCAAGCGGTGACTGATGAGAGAGCTGCGGCGCCGACATCCCCGTAGTCTGTACCGCCTGTGCAAGAGGAAACTTGGAGGACGACTCGTATGCAGCTGGACTGCGCGGGTGGCTCCAAGGTTGCGGATTGCGGGGCGCTGGCGCGATCGACATCTCTGTGAAAGGGGTGTTGATCTGGTCAGTGCGGCGTGTGAGGTCGCGAGACCTTGACTCCACATGCAATGCGGAACAGCATCCGGTCGCAAGTGGCAAGCGGCGAGCAGAAAAGCACGTAGACCGTCTTTGCTTGAGCCCATCATTCACTGCCTAGAACAAGACTGACGCAGGTCAGTCTTGTGGAAGACATCACACGACGATGGCGTGAATGACAATAAGTGGCAGTGCTGCGTGACTTTTCTCCAGCTATGTAGTTCAGTAGCGAGACGCGCCGCACGGCAACTCGACACCCATCGTAAGCATGACTTTTAGGGTATCTAGTAGAAGAAGCCGATGATCTTGCCCGCAACGTGCTTCCGCC
>JAWDJV010009897.1:0-14535 GCA_033119285.1 Teratosphaeriaceae sp. CCFEE 6253
TCCATCAAGGTCTGTGGGTCCCTGATGATCACCTCGGCAGGCAGAAATGGATGGAGATCAGGCTGCATCTCTATCCACTCGCGAATCACGAGCATGACGACCCTGCACAAGTCATTATTGAACGACAAGCCACTGTACGCCATGATCAGACCAGGTTGAGCAGAAGAGAGGAGAGACGAAGTCTGCAGTTCCAAGCCTGCTCGTGCCCCCAGGTCTTCCATCGCTCGCCATGGGAGCATCCACATGGTTGGTCACAGGCGCCTCGAGCGGTCAGGGAGCTGAGATCGCGCTGGCAGCTCTAAGGGCAGGCCATACCGTGATCGCCACAGCACGAAGTGTGTCCAATGGCAGGGCCGCGTATCCCGAGATTGAGAAGCTAGGTGGCGTCTGGCTCATGCTCGACGTTACTGATGCAGATGCACAGAGCACCATCGAGGGTGCGGTCAAAGAACACGGCGTCAATGTGCTCGTCAATAACGCAGGCTATGGACTGCGCGGCGTTCTCGAAGACTTGAACATGGACCAGATACGGGCTCAGATGGAGACGAACTTCTTTGGTGCGCTGGCAGTCACCAAGGGTGCCATCCCATTCTTCCGAGAGCGAGGGAGCGGGACCATCGTCATGATGTCCTCGGCCTCCGGCTTCTCGGGCACACCCAGCCAGAGCATGTACTCGGGCAGCAAGTTCGCTCTGGAAGGCGTCTCCGAGTCACTGGCCGATGAGCTCGCGCCGTTCGGCATCCGGGTCTTGATTGTCGAGCTGGGCGCCTACCGTACGCCGTTTCAGAGCGCCGTCGACACGCCCAAAGACACTATGAGCGCGCCTTACAAGGGCACGATAGCGGACAAGACTGCCCAGCGCATCACGGCAGGTCATGGCAAGCAAGCTGGCGACCCTGTCAGAGCTGCCCAAGCGATTGTCGAGGTTGTCACGGGGACTGGGCGTGGATCCAATCTGCAGGACGTTCTTCGATTGCCACTTGGGAAGGACGCCGTGACGAGGGCGCACGCCAAGATCAAGTCATTCTCCCAAGACGTGGAGCGGTCGGAGGAGATTGCTCGGTGGGCATGTTTTGAAGAGACGACGTACGATGGCTATCCTCCATTGTAATCAGTCGAGGCCAAAAGCGATGCATCGGCCAGTCTGAGCTGCCACTGTCATTTGGGGGCCCCTCAAGCTGTATGCGACGGGCCACGTCGGTACGGCCGAGGTGGTGCCTCGTTGGAATTGCAGCCATTGGCGCAGTCGCTCAAGAATACAACGCCTCTCAAGCACTCCAAGACCCGAAAGCACTGGCTGTCTTGGATTCGCACGATACTGTCTACGTCGTACATCGCCGTTCTCGATGACGCGGGTCGCCTTGCAGGTCCCATGAGACGGTGGAGCTCTGCTATGCTTCACTGCATAACGGCTCCAGTGCACGGAGTTCTCTGCGTGGTCATAGGGAAGCAGCTGCGCGCCGTTGGCCGAATGTTTGCGCCGATGCGTTATGCATTTGCAAAGGAGTTCGCGCTAGTTGATCCACAGCTCACCACCACGACTACTTATATCAGCACAGAGGGCACCACTCTCTCTCACGGAAGCGAAGGACAAAATACTCTGTAATATACAGCACCTCGGCTTTGGTGCGCAGTGTCGAACATGGATCTCTCGCGACGAAGGCCTCCTTGCTAATGCCTCTACAGCGACGCAACACAACGCCAACGAGAAAGCACCAACCTCAACTGCAGCACGGAGAACGAGGCTTGCCGTTGTCATCCCGGCATCCAAGGCTGGTCTAGCAGTGCAACGCATCGGCCATACACGAGCACGGCCCATTGACCGTGATTCGGAGTAGGTATTGACCATACTTCTCTCCGAGCTGCCATATCGCTAACGTGCAGCGGTAGAGATTTTCCTCGGTACGTTGGACCATAGCGCATCCTGGGAGATGTGCACAGTGATGGGACTGTGGCTCAGCTCCCGAGAGTCGGTCGAGTCTCGCAGTGAGGACGACGAGTGGACCCTCAATGTGGTGAGAGCTGGAATCCTTGGCTGGCCCGCGTACCAGAGTTTCGGTACCAGTCGTATAGCTGGGAGTGCTACTGTGAAGCTCTCCGGCACCGGTATGGCAGGCCCATCTGACCACGAGATGCTACGCGGCTCCTCGCACCCACTTGGCAATGTCAAGACATCCTCACGCACCTTCATGGATCTCCCGTGTGAGCTCCGCGACAACGTCTACGGCTTCGTCCAGCCGGGTCCCATCGACATCACCGACGCACGGGAAGACTGGACGTCCTACGCGCTCAGCCGGGTCTCGCCTACGATCAGCGCGGAATTCCGGGAGTTCTACTTCAAGAATCGCGTCTTCATGCTCGATGCGCGGACCCGCCGCTTCGCAGCCCGCGAGGCGAGAACGGAAACCCTGCAGAAGACGCTGCGATCCTGGCTGGGCAAGCTGGACGAGCAGGACGCACAGCGGCTGGGGCACTTGATGTTCTATGGTGATCGGGTCGTCCTGCGTCTTGAGATTGGGACCTCACCGCTGAAAATCACGCTGAGGGTGAAGTCGAAGGATGGGAGCGCGTTGCCGACGGAGATCTGTAATGAGGGAGGGCTTACGTGGGCGACTTGCGTCGAGCGGTGGCAGCCTAGGTTGGACGAATTCGTCGGCAGATTGGGGACAGTCCGACTGACTGGCGGGGATGTCTGTGAGATTGGGTGCAGGATGCTGCAGCTCTTGGAGTATGAATGATGGCAAGGTCCGGGGGCGAGGCCGGCAATGGTGTTCGGTGAATAGTACATCTGTATGGTCCAGAGCGGCGTTGCAGATTCACGAGGAAGCTGTGCCTTCCTAAACCGAATGCCCTGACAGTGGTGTAAGTGAGGTCGACTAAGATGGATGAACCCGTCGACCTGCAGCGAGCTCCACCCACACATGCGAGCTCACAACCAATCAAGCTTGATTGCGCACAATGGCCACGAGACCGAGTCTCATCGGCCAGGCAAGTGGCGCGTCCTTGTTCTGACTCCCATCCTCTCCCAGAACCACACTCCATGACACCGGATGGACTTGCGCATTCTGTTTCCACCTCATCTCCGAGGGACCGGCATCGTCGTTTGAGCGCGCCGGGTGCGGCCGCGAGAGCGACATGGACCGGGGTCATGCCACGCCCACGCTGTGCGCTGGCAGACTCCTCGCCTCGTCGTTGCGAATGCCCGATGGCGCCGCCAGGTTGATCATCCATCCCTCCCTGGATGATCGACGACATGCTCAGCTTCGCATGATATGCACGACATCTCACGTGTCCGATCAGCACAACGCGGCGAGCAGGTTGCGAACGCGCTCGTGGCACCGAACCGGAAGCACAAGTCGGGACGATGCACGACTGGGACGGATCGCTGCTTCACCGCATCTCTGTGCTGACCTGGTCCCGTTTGATCTCTGCGGTGCCGGTGCTGTGCCGGAGAGTCGACCGTTCGCAGCGGACTCGAATGTATGGGCCTGCCTTCGAAAACCGGGGCATCGAACGCACCGATTGAGCTTTTCCGCCGCTCACCGCCGTCGCACCAATGAAAGATCCTGCGGCAAGGAACTGACAGCGCATCGTTGGCAAGCGACAACTGCAGCACATTATTGCGACTGTACGCATTCAGGAGAGTGCGATTCGTGCGCGGGCAAGATCCTTGATGTGAGGATGGTCCGTGGGTCCTCGGCGAAACCAGCCACACATGGGACCTCCAGCCTTCGCCCTGCCACACGCTTAACACTCTCCCACCCATCCTACGCGTCCACACGCTCTCTGGCAGACAATGGATCGTACACAGGCCGCCGTCGCTGGGACTCTGCTCACACTCGCCTCGTCTAGCTCGCGCACCTCCTCGCCCATCCCGCCGGGAACGCGCCAAGCGTGCCACGAAGCTCACCATCATCGACCTCACTCCCGCTCTATCGCGCCTGCCACGCGGTAGCCATTGACACCTCGGCTGTTGCGCAGGCATAGCTAGCTGTCGTCGCTACCACTCCGCACGAGACAGAACCTTCACAACCAACAACCTCGACGACGGCACTGAGCAGCAGCAGCCGTGTCCGCTTCGGCCTCTCGCCCATTTAACGATTCACACGATACCCATGCGAGGTATACGACTTATACGACATCTTTAATCAGACAGCAGCGCCAGGAGCCGGCTGCAGCGTACCATCAGCGAGTGGGGTTACGAGACTACTCACGCCCATCCTCCTCCTCCGGAAGTGCCCACACACTCCGCCGCACACCTCAACTTGACGAGCTACGATCGCCACGTCTTCGTGCGAGCTCAGCCGACTCCACACCGCGTGGGAGAAGGTCACCAGGATCGGACTCACCGCGTCACGCCTCCCCATCGCCGCATCGAACCTCTCATCGACGGGCTTCACGCGCGTTCTGGGCGAATCAACCACCCCACCCTGCGCTTCGAACCTCGAAACGAACTCACGCTGCGATACAGCACGTGATCGAAGAGTATCTGCGGCATCCCAATAACTTCACGCCGGTGCTGGAAGAGGAGAACGCGCAGATGTCGGAGCTGGGTGGAGGCCGCGCATCCAATGGCGGTGCGCGCACGGCAGGGCCGGTACCGGTCTCGTCGGGCACGCCGACGGGTATACGGACGCCGAGGGACATCATGAGAGATCGAAATACACGCGAGCAGCGGCGGCAAGAAGAGCAGAAGGCGGAAGATGCTAGGCGGCTGGCGGAAGATAGGAGGAGGAGTGCTGAGCGTAGGGCTGCCACGGTCGGTGGTGGGTCGTCACGCTTCAGCCAAGGCGCGTCGCAGTACGCACCCGATCCTGCTAGCCAACCAGGTGGGTACGATGGCCCTCCGGATCGAAGGAGTGCCGGCGCCAGAGGATCGGTGTCTGGAGCGGATGTGCTGGGTGAGCCTGTCAGCAGGACGCAGGAATACTTGAGCGAAAGGGCGCCAGAGTACCCAAGTGGTAGGGCCAGGGCGTCCAGCGGCTCGCAGGCTCCGTCAACTGCTGGCCAAGCTCGCAGGACACAGCAATCTCAAGCAACTCCACGGCAACCGAGTGGACAGACTTCCGCTGGTGCTGCGCCGTCGCAAGCACAGCAGTCAGCCGCCGAAAGCTCGCAGCGTGGCACCTCGTCGTCCTTCCCACACGCTTTCGAGCGGTGGGAGACACTGTCGTCGCATTGGGAAGGCTTGACATCCTACTGGCTGCACAAGCTCGAGTCGAACACGGAAGAGATCAAGAACACGATACCAAACGCCGCCACGCTCAACCGGCAGATCACCGACCTGTCAGCTGCCGGTGCCAATCTCTTCCATGCGGTCGTCGAACTCCAACGCTTACGAGCCAGCAGCGAACGCAAGTTCCAGCGCTGGTTCTTCGAGACACGGGGCGATACCGAACGGCAGCAGGAGACGCAGGCGCAGACCGAGAGGCAGATGAGGCTAGAGAGGAGTGCACGAGAAGAGGCTGCTACGAAGAGAGCGGAGGCGGAAGAAGCCACTGCTGAGGCACGACGAGAGGTATCGGAGATGCGGCGCGAGCTGATGATCTCGAAGGAAGAGGCTCGTCGGGCGTGGGAGGAGCTGGGGAGAAGGAATCAAGAGGCACTCGATGTTGCGGAGCGGCTCAAGAGCGGTCAAGTGGGTGTCGTCGGTGGTATCCAGGTCGTGCCTCACTTTGCGAACGTCAGCCGGACCGGGAGTGCGAGCCAACGACCGACGACCAGGGACGGGCAGATGCAGTATGGCAGTGCCGCGGGTGCGTCAAGTGCTGGTGCCGCTGGACTGGCAAGTCCGGGTGATGAGGCGGAGTACTATCGCGAAAGGCCGTCACCAACGAACACGGACCCATTCACCGAGCAACAGGTCCGTCCGCTACAACATGAGCCCGACAAGCCGTCGTTGGCTGCAGGTACATACCGGCCATTCCAAGTAGGCGAGGATTCCCGAATAGCGCAGCCCTCGGCAGCCGCAGCAGCCGCCGCAGGACAACGTCCTTCAGCGTCCTCGCCAGAGACACAACGCTTCTACCAGCACGGCCCAGCAGAGACATTTCTGCACTCGCCACCAGGGTCTTCCTCCGGCGCACCAGCATCAGCGTCGCGAGTAGCGGTGCCGAGGCGCGAGGACGTCCTCTCCGAAGCCAGCTACGTCGAGACGGTCAGCGAGGGCGACACCGAGTACGCCATTGACGCCGGCGGCAATATTCAGCACGACGAGCAGGGTCGTCCGATCATCTTCCGTCGCCCGCGGCAGAGCGAGGCGGAGAGCGAGGACGCGTATGATGAGGAAGCCATCCGGCATGAAGGCGAGCTTGCAGCGCGGTATGGTCGCAGTACCCAGCCGGGCTATGCTCAGGGATCGCAGAGTGCGGCGGCGCCCGAGCCGACCTCGTACTATCCCACGGGCGGACCTATACTGCCGGAGGCGCCGGACGTGCCCTCGACGAGCGCGCAGGCCATGGCGACCTACACCCCGACGACTGGCGGGCCACCCGGGTCTGGGCCGGACTACGAAGGGTCCGGGTATGGTGGGTGGGAGGGGATGCAGACGGCGCGGCACCATCATCCGACGCGGTTGAGCGATGTGCTGGAGGAGGAGGAGGAGCGCAGTAGTCGGCGGACTGGGGAGTAAGAAGGGAGTTACAAGCGCGCATATCATGAAGCGTTGAAGCGAGGCGTCGAGGGTGCAGTGTGTGCATTGCGTTGCATTGCATTGCGAGTGTACATTGCGACGGCGTTGGCTACGAATTGCTTGGGCGAAGGCTGGAAGGTGCAAATTGGACGACGATGGGCTTGGAGACGGCTACAGCATCAGCGTGGCGACCTTGAGCGAGGAGTTTGGACAGAGAGGGCGGCTTGCTGTAGGAGTACCTTGCATAGGAGTGCGAGGAGGTGGAAGCTGTACGTGAGCTTGGTGTCCCTCCGTAGACGGTGTAGGATACCACATGTAAGAAGGGGGGGGGGAGGAGTGTAGGGTATATACTGTTCATGATGCCATATCTCCGGCACTCCAATGCTCGTCCATTCTGTATGTGCGTTTGCGACGAAGATCTCAATGCGGAAGGCACACATGAGACGGATCGGCGGCAGCATTCGGCCCGATCTCCGCAAGCTGCACCCCGCGCTGCTGAACCGGCGGTCCTTGCCATTCGCCCTACACGACTCCATGCGACGCTTCACTTCAGCCTCAGCACATGTAAATACGCTTGCGATAGATCGGTGGCTGGAGAAGAAGCTAACTTCCTAACACTTCCCGACCGACCGCTCGCTACATCCATTACACATGGCCACGCAATCACGATGAACAATCCAGTCCCGGCTCCATACGATCGGCAGCACAGCATACACCACGGCAATGGCCCCCCCACCGACCTCCCGCACAGCAACGGCGGCAGCAAGCACGCGGCCAGTCCACCGCCCAACCGCAAGTCCTCGGAGGCAGTCGACTCCCACTCCAGCAAGAAGCGGCGGAAGATCAGCCAGGCGTGCCTCTACTGCCGCCGCTCGCACATGACCTGCGATCTCGAGCGGCCGTGCGCGAGGTGTGTGAAGCGGGACATCGGGCACCTGTGCTATGATGAGCCGCGGGAGCCGCCGAGACGCAGTAAGAGCGAGGTCGGGGTGCAGGAGATTGCGCCGGCGCCGGACGAGAGGGTGAAGGAGGAGCGGGGCGGGCAGAGGGAGGGGAGCGTGGGGAGCGCGAATGGGGCTGGGCTGCAGCAGGTGTATGCCGGCGCGGACATTTCGGCGTTGGATTCTGGTCTGGCAACGAATATGGGTCAAGGCGGCCAGCCACAGCTTGCTCAGCCGATCCCCATATCCCCTACCCAGCTACAACGACACACCTCTGTCGTCAATCAGCAGCCTTCCAATGCGGCGAGCAACACTGGCCTTCCACCCCAGTCCTTCGACTGGAGCAATGCTGGCCTGCAGAACCAGTTCCAGGACATGCACCATCTGCATCCCAACTACATGTTCAACACCTCGGAAGTGACCAATGAGTATAACCTACTCAACGACTTCCTCTCCTCTTCTCTCTTAGACGACGGCAACCTCTACAGCAATCCAGACGATATAACACAGACCCTCTTCTCTGACCCGCTCCTCGCCACCTCGTCATACAACGCACTAAACAACACCCTCTCATTACCGCAAACCCAGCCTCCACCGCCGCTCCCACCACCGACACAAAACGCTAAAGCCGGTGAAGAGATCTCTCGACCCGGCTCCGCATTCCCACCCACTCTCTCCGACGCGAAAGCGCGGGAGAAGTTCTACCTCACGGCCGCGGATCCAGCCGGCCTGGACTCCGCCGGCAACCGCCTGCACAAGCTCCTCAAAGCCAAGTACGACGCCGGCATGCTGAAGCCCTTCAACTACGTCAAAGGCTACGCCCGCCTGCAAGCGTACATGAGCCGGCACCTGCACCCCTCCTCCCAACGCCGCATTCTCGAGCAGCTCGGCCGCTTCCGGCCCAAGTTCCGCGAGGCCATGCAGGGCCTCTCCGACGTCCAGCTCGTGCTCGTGGAGATGTGGTTCGAGCGCTCGCTGATGGAGTACGACCGCGTCTTCGCCTCCATGGCCATCCCGGCCTGCTGCTGGCGGCGCACCGGCGAGATCTTCCGCGGCAACCGCGAGATGGCGGATCTGCTCGGGGTGCCTGTCGGGAGGCTGAGGGATGGACGGGTGGCGCTGCATGAGGTGCTCGCGGAGGAGAGCCTGGTGAGCTACTGGGAGAAGTTCGGCGCGATCGCGTTTGATGGGAGTCAGAAGGCTATACTCACAAGTTGTACGCTGAAGAATCCCGGGCCGGAGGCGGAGCCGTGTGGAGGAGTGAGTAGGGATGGGAAGAAAGACGGCCCAACGCGTTCGGCTGGTGCGGAGGGGTCGGGCAAGGCTGCGGGGGAGAAAGGGAAGGGGCAGGAGGGGGTCAGGTGCTGCTTCTCGTTTACGATACGGAGGGACATGCACAATATGTGAGTCTTGTCGATGGCCCTCTGCGCTCGTGCTGCAGCATGAAGTGGTGTGCGAGTGAGTTGTGCTGACTGGACTCCTCTAGTCCCTCCCTGATCGTCGGCAACTTCCTACCCATCCGGCCGCGAGCGCAGCCCACGTAGCAACGAGACGATCGGGCCGCTTGATGGGTGAACTCCGAACTGGGCTGTAATATACGCACCACAGACTCATCCCATCTTGGAGAGACTCCCGTGCTTAAGATGCTTGAGGAGGCTGTACCTTGCTCGCGCCATCGTATCGCCGTGCCTCGCCAGCTATACCGGTCACTTCCTGACAAAGATCGACACCGTCCCGTGTATGGTTGACCAGCCTCCTGCCTAGTGTATCAGGGTCACAGGTGGTAGGCCAGTCGCGACCCTGTCTACATATGAGGAGCAGGCGCGGACTTGTGGTGGTAACATAGTGATTGATCATCATAGACTGATGCAGAGTAGTCATACGTGTTTCGTATACATCAATGCACAGCACACCCGTCCATTCATAAGCGCGTATGCACAAGCACGCCCGTCCGTGTCTCGGGACAAGCAAAGTGTGTTGCAATCCTCACGCCCCTCTCCGCGCCGTTGTACTCATCAACGTAATCTTCTTCCCCTTCTTGCCCTTCTTCCCGCCCCCAATACCGCTGGCGATACTCGCGGCCGTACTCACAGCACTGCTGGACGACGCTTCCGCCAGACTGACCCCACCCAGACTAGCGGCGAGACTCTCGTCGAGGAGATCCCGTTCCCAGCCCTGCAGCCAGCCGTCATCGCGTTGGCGGAATTCATTGTCTGTCGGTAGCACAGCTTGTAATTCTGGCGAGGTGGACGTGATAGCCGCCGTGCCCCAGACGGTACGATGCGCGGTCGGTGACGTCGCCGGCGAGGCCAGCGATGCAAACCCGGATCCCGTGCGATGCGTCCATGGAGGTGAAGCCGCAGACGCGCCTTCGCCGTCCGTATGGCTACCCGCCGTCCCGCCGTGCATATACGCGGCGGATGATGTCGATGGCAGCGCCTCCCACTCGGAGCTCAACGTCGGGTCATCGGCCAGCGAGGGCACGAGGCGCGAGCGGCGGATGTGCGCGAGCTCCTTCTCGGAGATCTTCTCGATGCGCACGCGCTCCTTCTCCTCGCGGGCTTCCTTCTCGTCGTGCCGCTTGCGTCTCCGGTCCAACATGCCTTGGAACGACTCGAGGACTTGCGGTGCGACGGTGTCGGTCCAATCGCACTCAAGGAAGCCGACTTCGCAGCCGTAGGGTAGGTGGGAGAGGTACTTGATCCGCCTGCGCAGTTCATCGTCCACGACGTGACCGTTGCTGATCCGCTCTACGCGAGGCAAGATCGAGCTGGGAAAGGCGGAGTAGGTATTGAACGCGGCTTTGAGGATTCGGATGTCGAGAGGCGAGAGGTAGTAATGCAAAGGCGCTTGATAGAAGAGATACTCGGCTGGTTCGGGCCGGATGGCGTTCTGGCGTGCCCGGAGCTCGTGCAAAGTGCGCGGAACGTTGTTAGCTGCCGCCGCATCGTCTACCCGAGTGGTCTCCTCAACACCCTCGCGGATTGGAGGCGGTATGGATGGTGCGTGAGCGGCATGCTGCTGGAGGTACATATGCGGCACACCCTCCTCAGCGTCATTGAACTGAATCGGCGGTCTGTCGTCCTTCGGCGCTTCCTGTATGGGCTCCGGCTTACGAGGTTGCGCAGGCGGGTTTCCAATCCCCTTCACCTTGTCCTTCGCCTCCTTGAGCATACGCACGGCTCGGCTGGTCCACTCAGTGTCCTCGCCGAACATCAGCTCATCTTCTTTCTCTAGCTGCTGTATCGCATCAATCGCTGTGTCGTACTGGTCTAACATGTATTCCTCACTACCCTTCATGACGCGCGCATAATCCAGCACCTCGGCGGCGAAGTACCACGGGATGGTTTCACCTTTGGGCACGACATCCGTGCTCTCCCTCGGCATGGCAAGCGTATAGCCCGCTCTCCGCTTGACAAGTCGCAAGACGACATCGCCACCTTCACGAAGCGAGTCTAGCTCCTGACCTGCGTACCACCTCACCGGCCGCGTCTCGGAGACGTAGATGCTGTCCTCGCAGATCGGGCACTTCTTCCATCGAGCCCGCTTCTCGTGCTGCGGCTGGGCACTGCCATCGCTGTGCATGTAGCGGATCAGACACGGCGTGCAGAAGATGTGCCCGCACTTCGGCATCCGCGGCGCGACTGGCTCGCCAAGACAGATTGGGCAAGAAGCGTTCTGTGATAGCGGTGAAGCGATAACCTGTAGTACCGAATTCCAGTCGATGTGCACGTCCGCGTCGGCGGCCTGGGCGCTGTAGTCGCCGTGCGGAGTGACGATGAAGCGGTAGTTGGCGTGGATGTATCTCGCCTTGTCCACCGCATGATACCCACTGCCCATCCAGCTTGGCGCACCACGTGACCCTGCCTTCCGCGGACCGTTGTAGCTGTGGCGGTGGTACTGTCCCTGCTGTGGTCTTGGCGGGAGGGAGATGTTCATGAGATGAGTGATGTCGGCCTGTTTGCCCCGGCGGCCGATGTTCTGCATGGCGAGCCGCTCATCATCGTCCAGCAGCCCCTCCTGCTGGTACTTCTTGCCGGTCTTGTGCTTCGGCTTGCTGGCCTGTGCCCCTTTGGGCGTAGCTTGCTGCTGCTGCTGCTGGACGCGGGCGGCCGGGGTGGAGAAGCGGCCGCCGGCGGTGTTGGAGAAGAACTGCTCGGTGCGGCTGCCGGCGGGCGAGAGCTGGGCGGGACTCCCAGAGCCTTTGGTGGGGTACAACGTCGCCTTCGTGAGGGCGGGCGGCTGGCTCATCGCGCGGGCGGAGAGGTAGACGGCGGGGACGTGCTCAGTGAAGAGACGACTGCCAGTGCTTGGCGGGGCCTGGAGGTGGGCAGGTGGATACGGGTGGTGCTTGTGGTGTCGCTACAGCGTCTGAGCAGCCCAAATGGGCGGCGTGCTCGAGAACAAGCAGAAGGAGTGATGCTGGCGATGACACAGACAGCCCCCACCACCCGGCTATTCCCGTTCGGCCTTTGTTCGCCACCTCCGCCGACCTCACTTCTTAGTTGCGTGCACGTGTATCAGCTTAGCTATTGCTGATATCTCTGAATTCACAGGGGCCCAACCAGGAAGCTCTCAAACGGCATTTCAGCAGCACTGCCACCAGGAAGATCAACTGCCCTACGTCCCGACTTCCAGACCTTACCCTTGGCTTCAAGATGTTGATCGTCGAAAGTCACCAAGACGTCCCGACCAAGCATGGCGGCGACATGCGTACGCGGTCGCCACCATGTCCGAACACAGCTGTCAGCATCTGACGGCAAGGTAGGCATCTTTCTCTTCACTCCCACCATCCCGAACTACCCAAAGGCCAAGTTCCCAGGCGTCGTAGTCTTCAGCGAGATCTATCAAGGCAAGTACCCTCGAATTACGTTACTGCAAGACAGTGGCAATTGTGGTAGCTGCTCGGTGAAGAACGGCGTCTGTACCTGCTCAATACTTCTCAAACTTACCGCCCCCACGCAGTGACCGGGCCTGTCCAACGCTTCGCCCGCCAAATCGCCGGGCACGGCTACATCGTTGCCGCTCCCTCATCCTACCACGAGTTCACCGGCCCAGAAGCGCTGGCCTACGATGGACCCGGCACGGACGCCGGCAACGCCTGGAAGATCGAGAAGAAAGTCTCCGCCTACGACGAAGACGCCACGCTCTCCATCGACGCCCTGGTTGGAATGAGCAACTGCAATGGCAGGATCGGCGCGACGGGCATGTGTCTGGGCGGACATCTCGCCTTTCGGTGTGCGTTTGATAAGAGGGTCTTGGCTAGTGTCTGCTACTTCGCCACCGACATCCACTCCTCCACGCTCGGGGAGGGCAAGAAGGACGACAGCATCAAGCGGGTGAAGGACATCAAGGGGGAGACAGCCATGGTACACTCCTCACCCACTCATCCCGCCCACATCTAGCTCACTGACCGCCACGACAGATCTTTGGCAAGCGGGACAACCACGTCCCGCCCCCCAGCCGCGACGCCATCCGCGCCGCTCTGAGCGAAGCCGGAGTGATCTACTCGTTCTACGAGCTAGCGTGGGCTCAGCACGCGTTCATCCGCGACGAGCTGAGCAAAGGGCGGTATGACCCGGCGCTCGCTGAAATCTGCTTTCAGATCTTGCTGGAGCTGTTTGGGAGGACGTTGAGTGGAGATCTAGGGTCCCGGGAGGGTGAGGGCGGGGAAGTCGAGGACATTTGTTGAAGCTCCGCCACGGTGTAAAGTCAAAACAGCAGGTTGCCCAATCGTCGCCTGCGACTACATAGCTTGCGTGCCACGTTCTTGCTCGAACGCAGGGTGCTACCAAGCAACCGACAATCGGTTTGCTCGTCCAAGTAAACTTAGTGGTCCATAGGACCAGCCTGGATGCCCGACAGAGCAAGGCCTGATGCCAACCGGACCAAGCTTGATGCGAGCCACGCATTTGAACGCTAACGTGGGCTTGGGTCCAGGTGCATTGTCCTTCAATACATGTACGTGTACCCTCGTGAACTTGGAGCCTTACAACATGTACACCCCGCTGGCGGAGCAATGCGATGGTGTTGCATGCCACCAGCCAAGGCAGACCACTCGTGCAAGCGGTGCCACGAGGCCGCTGCAGTTCAGGCGCTGCAGGCGCTGCGCGCCAGACTAGAGTTGCAGGTGCAGTACTTGCATTGTTCGACGGGTCCTGAAAGGCAGTTCATCCGGCTGGCAAACCACGCCCACGCCGAGCATTCAACAAAACGGCAGCGCGCTTTACACACGACTGAACCGGACTGCTCGCTGATCAAGCACCCAGCTCCTTTCTTAGCGACGACTGCAGGACCGAGGGTGTGCCAGAGGAAGACATAACCCATAATCTACTGATCCAGATCTCTCCGATAGACCGGCAGGAGCGATGCAGGAGTACTTTCGCTAGTGGCATGACCGACGCGATGAAGCTGCGACGGCGAGTACATCGCCACCAGCCAGCCAACCGCGTTAATCGAGCCACCATGCCCGGGTCCAGAAACAGGGTACCTCAGCCAGTGGACAGCCGGACCATAGATTTACCTTGCGTTGGTGACTAAGTCACTCGTCCTCGTTCGTCTCACACAGGATCATCAAGCATCAATGCAGGACCAAGCATCGATGGGGTCAAGCATCGAGACAGCGCCAAGCTCCTTCATGAAAAGCCCACACACCGGTCGTTCGCCACAGCCGCGGTGTCGATCACCGCGCCGTAGACGGACAGGCGGATGGGATATCGGGGAGCTATTCTTGACCACGACAGATCGTCCCAAAGCCGTCCTGTCGCCGCAACCCCCGATCGATCCACCATGTCGCGAGTGTCGCGTAGCACCCTGGCGCGTGGACATCATTGGCCAAGGACAGCCATATCCTTTCTTCCGCCAATGAAAAGAATGCAGATGCGATGCCGGCGATCGCCGTACCGTGTCGCATTTGGCAGTGTATACATGTAGGATAGGAGGCACTCCCGTCCCGTTGTTTGC
>JAWDJV010009898.1:0-14512 GCA_033119285.1 Teratosphaeriaceae sp. CCFEE 6253
AGCTTCCGGGTGCGGAGCAGGAGGTGCAAGGTCTCGTAGCGGACCTTGCACAGGATGGGATACATCATCACCAGCAGGCCCGCGGCGATGGGGCCGCTGACGCCCACGAAGGTGCTCTTCTGCAGCGCTGGCCCGACGGAGGGGATGAGATTTCCGAGAATGATCCCGACGGCCATGGAGAGGATGATCCACAGAACGAGCAGCTTGTCGAGGAACGAGAGGGCCTTGAAAGGTGGTGGGCCGGCGACTTCGTCGGTGTCGTGGACGTCTATTGGAGTTGTCAGCCTTGAAAGCGCAACGAATACAACTTGGATTGACTGCCATACTCACTTTCATCGTCTGCACCAGTCAATTCGATGTCTTTGGCGGCTTTGCCGCGTTTCGTCGTGCCTCCTCCGTCGTCAATCCGACCTAGACCGGCATCGCGCTCCGGGTCATCAGCCACTCCCCGCTCTATCGTGTCCATGGTGATTCTGCTGCGTGTGCAATCATACGTCCATGGGAGATGGCCGTGGTGAGGGTAGAAGTATGAAACGCTCCGCACGGTACCCAACCAATAGCAAGCACCCTGTGTCCTTCAAGTGGCGAGACTCCCAGGCGCAGTAGGGCTACGGAGATAATACGCACGGGCCTCCGATGTCACTCCACCACCTTGACTCGACATGACTGAAACGACATGGATTCCTCACTAATCATCGGTCTCCGACATACAAAGATATCCGGGGTAGCTTGTGGTCTCTCGGCCGAACAAGTACTGACTGAGAAAGGTCCGTCTTCGTCTGAGGGAGGAGCACCGCCCGGCGGCAACGCGACACCGCACAGCGCTCGTGCACGGCAGGCGTCTCACGGCCAGGCTCTGGCGCAGTGTCCCTTCCCACATACACGCAGGCAAGCTATCTCACGGTGTTCATCTGACAGAGAAGCAACGCATCTACCGGTGCAAGTCGCATTCTGCACATGTACCCTCCCCCCCCCCCCCCCCGGGAGTCTACAGCAACGACCTTCACGTCCAGCGAGAGAGTCCCAACGCGCGGCGTCCCGAACATGCGAACCTTGCGGCCGAGCACGCGTGGCCAGCCAGCAACCACCCGCCCGCAGCTCCTCCTCCCCTCTTCATCAATCGAATTGTACCAGCCCAAGGACATCGGTGGACGAACGGGCGCCCTCGCGCCAGTCGGGAATGGTGCAAGGGAGGATGCGAGCCTGCAGTACGGACCAAGTCTCCATCGCGGCCTGCTCATGACGCCGCGTAGCTCGGGACTGGGGAGGCCGTGCGCCGCCCAATAACGCGAGCGCCCTGTCACGGCCATGGAGAGAGAGAAAGCTGCGACGGAAACCCCGAACGATGGGTAGAGCAGCTGGACCTTCACATAGATGTCCGCACAGCAGTCGATTGCCACGCCCGGGCGAAGGACCTCCTCGACGCAGTATGCCGGAACTTTGCAAGCTGTACATGCATATATGTATATACAATATGTGTACTATGTATCCTGGATCATCATTGCCGTCCTCATCAGCCCAAGCCTAAATGTTAAAAAAATGGTATTCCCGCTCTTGAGCCCCCGGGAGGCCCAAGGCACTCCCTACCCCCGGAACGCCGCGCTAAAGTCATCGAGCCCCTTTGCCAGCGGCGGCCTCCGCTAGACGCAGAGCAGGAGGGTCGCCATCGCCACCCCGGCAAGCACGAGGGCTGCGGCGGCCGCGGGCCCGGCTCCCATCGGGCTCCCGGGGGGCCGCAAGGCCATGGCGCCCGACGCCGTGGTGTTGGGCGGCCCGCCCGTCTGCTCCGCCATGCCGATCGGCACCGTCACGGACGCCACGACGGCCGTCGCCGCGGCGCCGACGGTGGTGGTGTACGTCGTCGCCGTGACGGTCTGGTTCGTGATCTTCTCGTTGAACCTGGGCCCGCCCTCGCCGCATAACGAAGACTGCGCGAGCGAGGCCGCGGGGTACAGGATCCGGGGCTGGCCGGCGGCGATGGGGAAGGCGACCGTGCCGTCGCTGCCGATGGTGTAGTTGGTGCAGGACAGGACCTCGGTCAGGGCGGAGCCGGCGGCGTACCCGAGCCCGCTGACGTCCAGGGCCCAGGTCGCGGCGTGCGCGTCCTCGCCCGCGTTGGTGTAGAGGGTGATGATCTGGGCGCCCTTGCTGCCCTTGGCCAGGATCAGGACCTGCGCGTCCGCGTGCAGGACCGCGGCGGGGGTGGTGGTATAGTCCTTGTCGAGGGCGATGGCGTGCTGGCGCAGGGTGTTGAGGAGCGCGATGTGCTGGTAGAGGGGCGCGAAGACGTCGAAGCCGGCCTCCCAGAGGGGCTCGCGGTTGGTGAAGGGCTGCGTGCCGCCGCTGAGGTGCTGCTCCTGGCCCTGGTAGATGATGGGGATGCCGTCGGACAGCAGCACCCAGGTGGCGACGTTGGTCGCGAGGGCGAGGTCGGAGGTGCCGTTGGCGAAGCGCGGGATGTCCTGGTTCTGCGCGGGGTCAGTCCTGCTTCGTCCTGCGCCTACTCGCCTCATACGTACCTCGCTGAAGGTCCCGAGGGCCGTGGTGTCCTGGCAGGCCTCCCGCCCGGATGTGATGGCGTCCACGAGCTTGGTCAGATCGCCGTCGCTGTGGAAGGCGTCGGTCATGGGCCAGTAGAGCGGGTAATTCAGGATGCTGCCGGCCGTCTCCTGCCACTGGCACGCAACCTTGTCATCAGGATGATACACCTCGGCCGTGGAGAAGACGCCGGCCTTCTTGACGAAGCCCGTGAAGAAGTCCGGCTCCACGTTGACGCCCGCATCGATACGCAGCCCGTCGATGCTGTAGTTGGCGACCATCTGCTCGATCCAGTCCCCGAACATGTCCTGCACCTCCTGATCCTCCGTCCGCAGATCCGGCAGCGGCACGTACTGGCTGCCCAGCCAGCACTCCTCCAGACTCGTGAGGTTCTTCCCCGAATAGTCAATGTCACAATGGCTGTGATAGTATTTCGCGTCGTTGAACGGGCGCATTATGGTATAATCAATCGCGTCCACGCCGCCCTCGAACGAGTTCCACGCCATGTGGTTCGTGACAATGTCCAGCATGAACAGCATGCCCCTCTCGTGCACCGCCGTGACGAGGTTGTGGAAGTCGTCCAGCGAGCCGAACTCCGGGTTGAGCGTGTACAGGTCCTGCTGCCAGTAACCCGCGTACGACCGGCCGTCCTTGGTGTACTGCGGCAGCTGCGCGGTGATGGGCGACACCCAGATGGCGTCAAAGTTCATCCCTTGGATGTAGTCCAGATTCTCCATGATGCCGCGCCAGGAGCCGCCGCAGTAGGGCCCGATCTCGGTGTGGCAGGGCATCCAGAGGGTGTGGGAGGACAGGGCGAAGCGGTCGGTCATGACCTGGTAGATGGAGCGGGAGCGCCATTCGTCGAGCGACGCGCCGGAAGCAGCAAGGACGAGACAAGCGAGTGTGAGCGCGCCCGCGGACGCAAAGGGAAGCATTGTAAAGACAGGACTGGTGGGAGTGGTGCGTGGGCTCGACCTCGCACGCCCTGTTGATAGTGGTGGTCGCAGAGAGAGGGTTGGAGGAGACGGAGAGATTTCACGGGCCTTCTGGGAGGTACCTAGGTACCGTCGTGTCCCCGTGGAGGAGTGCGAGCTAGAACGGCACTCATCTTACCCTTCGAGCGAATTGGCGCGGTTGCGGCGTGCGCGATCGCGTGGGAGCCCTTCGTATCGGGAGGTTGTACGGCGCGCTAGGGTAATTCTGGGTGGCCCGGAGCTGTCAATTCGCCAATTCCTGCATCCACCCCCTGATCCTCCGCCAACCAATAGTATTAAGCGAAGCCCGCCGTGTCGATCGTGTCGTGTCGTGTCCACGGATGGACGTCCGCGGAGTACACGATGCCTTGCACCAGCCTCTGCTCTCGTCGTCACTGCTCCATTGCTTGACCATCGCGGGTCGCACGTCGATGTACTCCGTGCTACACATCTGAAGCAGGCCCGCTCCGACCCCGCCATGCTAGGAGGACCCGCCGTCGGAGAGTTTCGGTCGGGTCCACCAGACGGCGGACGGCGGGCGGGAGCCCTCTCACATGGTGGAGGCCAGCCCGGACTGTGGAGCACCATCTCGGCACGGGATCTCCTATATCACAATCGCTCCGCCATCATTAATGACCTGCAACGAGCGCGGCTTCACAGCGGTGGCCAGACCACATGCCGCGGGTCTCCGGGTCTCAGTTTGATCGTACCCGCTGACGAGTCTCGAGAGCGAAGGCATCGCAGGAGTCGAGGACAACAGCACGCTGGGCGTCCAAGACCTGCATCTAAGATGGGTACGATGGACTGTCTTTCCCCGGTCGCCGGACCGTCCCCGCCAACGCATCGAGTCCGAGTGAGAGCCTTGTCGCGTCGATACTGGACGGCTATCACGTAGACATGAAGAGCCACCGATCCTCCGCAACAGATTGGGCACGCAGCTCTCCTCGTAGACCGAGCGGGCCAACACACCCTCCTCGCGGTCTTTGAATTCGCCTGGTGCCTGCGCTTCGCAAGACCAACAATCCAGCGCGTCCTGTGTGAGTCCCAGACCTGTCGCGAGGGCTCCCCGAGACGATGCGTCAGGTGGCGGCGGTGTTGAGCCGATCGTGGCAGACGTGGTCCGTAACGTCGCTGGATCCAAGTCCGAGCCGGCGTGGCCGGCAAGGCGACTACTGGCCCCAGTAGGTCGAGGACAAGGATTCCTCGACTCGTACGCGTGTCGATCCCGGCACAAAGGTACATGTAGAAAGTGCACATATACTTCAACTATATAAGCTGCATTATCCGCATTACCGGACCCCCCCTGCCCTGGTCCATCTCCATCCCCATTGCCATATCGTACATGCCCCCACACTCTCAGCATAGATGGTATCATAACAAACACAGGGTAACCGAAAAGCGCACATGCCGTGCGTGCGTGCTGTCCACAGCACCCGCGGATCCGCCGGAGCCTGCCGTGCCTTTCCACCAGACCCTTAGGGCAAACGCAAGGCGCAGGCTTCGCTTATTCCCATCAACAGATATGCCACCCCGGACGCAGGAGTAACCAATCATTAGGAACGAGCCGGAAGCGGTCGCCGGTGAGGTCGCGATGTAGCGCAGCAAGCTTTGATCTTTCAGGCCGATGATGAAGGAAGCCAGGGCCGCAGGATCAAAGCCTATGACCGGATCTGCCAGGTCTCAACAGCGATCCATAAGGCCCGAGTCGGTCTCGACTGACGCCAGCCTCGCGTCACCCGATCAATACGGCCGACTCAGATTACTGACCGACATCCGGTGCGCCGTCGCCACCCGCTGCTGATCAAACGACGCCTGCCTCCGCACAACGCCGTCAATTTCGTGATGCTGCGACTGCGTGGGACGCAGGGGCTGCAAGTACGTCTGCCCGCTACTCCCCGCAGCGGACGGCGTGCCGATGCTGGCCGTGCCGCCGCCGTGCGACGCGGCCGGGAGCTCGGCGATGTTATCCGTGCTGAAGCTGTACAGACTCGCCGTTGTCGCCGCCGCGTCGTGGGACGCAGATGATGTCGTCGCAGGCTCTTGAGCGGCGCCAGGCTGGAGATTCGGGATGGCGGAGGGATGTCGACTGAACGTCGGCGGCGCCATGATGCCCAAGCTGTTGCTCCCGCAGGCCGTGCCGGAGAAGGTCTCCGAGTGTATCGGTCCGGACGTGGGCGAGATCTCGGGTGAGCTCGTCCGCGGTGGGAACTCGTAGCCGAGCACCGCCGGGGCGGAAGGCGCGGCCGAGGCGTGGCGATGTGTCTGAGGCGGCTGCGCATGCGGCGGCATCGGCGCATAGCTGCTGGCGGACGACGCCGTCCGCGTGCTCGAAGGCATGCTGTCCAAGGACCACGGCATCGCCGTCCAGCTGTGGATGCCGTGCCTCGGCGCTCGAGGCTCGTTGTACGAGGTATTGAGTGGCTTGACCTGCGGAACCTGCGACGTCGGGTGTGGCGGTGGGAATGCCGTGGTTGGGTACTGGATCGTGTACGGTACGGGGAGTCGACGCTCGTGCGCCGTCTGAGCGGGCAGGGAGTCGTGCAGGGAGCCCAGGGAGAACGAGTCGGTCGTCACGCTCGGCAGGCGGGCAGATGCTGCCGTGGTGTATGAAGGAGCTTGCAGGCTGCCGAAGCTGTACGCGGCTTGCGGCTCGTTGTAGTAGCTTCCGGTGACTGGCGCAGAAAGGGGAGCAGACGTGCTCCAAGACCGGTAGTTCTCGACCGACGCGAAGGAGTCCTGGCGCGGGATGGAAGCAGAGGCGTACGTGTAGGCATCGGCCGGCGAGTTCCCGTAGCCATCGTAGTTGTCCACCCACGACGAGCGAGTATGCAAGGTTGGGAGCGACGGTCGGGACTGCAGGTAGTGCCCCTGAGTACATCCGTTAGCTGACCCTGCGTCTGCGCTGTAGCCGCCAGTCACTGCGATGCCCCCGGCACTGCTTGCTTGTGGATACGCCTCCACACCGGTGCCAAGTTGCACCTGCGTGCTGTTCACCTTGAAGGTGTCAGTAATCGCCTGACTGCAAGAGAGCGTCGTAGACGTACCCTCATGAAATTGCAGGCATTCACGTCGGTCCCCGACGCTCTGCAAGCCTGGCACCCACTGCCCTCCCCCGGATCACCGCTGCACTTGATCTTACGCCTTCTGCACCGGGAGCACTACCTCTTGTCAGCTCGTCTAATCACTGTTCCCGCTCAGCGGACTCACCGCGACCGCGATGCGTCTCCTAGAGCCTCCCGGTCCGATCTCGAGCTCAGGCTCCTGAATCATCGTCCGCGTCATTGGTCGTCCGCTGTACTCCGCCCGAAGGTCCTGCCGCGGACCCGGGTCGTAGTAGCCATACGGTGCCGGGCGCTCGTAGTACGCCGCCGTGGACATCGAGCGGTGCAGCGGGCGGTGGAAGGGATCGTACTCCGCTCCGCTGTAGTAGGGCTGTGTCGCCATCATGTTGCGCGTCATCGGAATCGGATGTCTGCAGACGCATGAGGAAGGCCACCAAGCATGAACGCGACGGGAGGGAGGAACAAGCAGTGACCCGCTTTGAATAGTAATGAGAAGTGAACGAGTGCTACCGTCGTGGCATCCAGGCAGGTTAGATGGGCGGGCGCAGTGCGGTGTTCGAGGCCACGAAACGAGTGTCGGCCTGACAAAGAACGGGCAACGCCTTGAGCTGTCGACCAGTTTCAAGCAAACAAAATTCGATCCAGGAGACTTGGCGGTACGTTGTTTGCACCGTTACGCAAGTCGTCCAAGCTGAGGTTAAACCTTCCAATCCTCATACAGCTTTCATTGGAACCCATAGGGTCCTCCAGTCCAGTCATTCCACGGCGGGAACGTAATGCCTGTCGCTCTCTGCGCCCGGCTCAGGATGTGGGTGCCCGAGCTGACGCGATCCTCGTCGGAAGGACGTTGTGTCGGCCAGGTGATGCTGCTATCCGTGGAGCTAGCGGCACGTTCACCGAAGCAGGCGTCGAGGCGCACAACCCAGGTCATCTGTTGTCGTCGGGCTTGGAACGCCTATTGTTCATAACGATGGTGCCTGCATGTTTACCTGTCATATGCCGTGAGCAAGAGATAATGCAGGGTATAAAGCACTGCCAGAATATTCTATAGGCCAAGATGCGACGTGCGCCCACTACATCGAATCAAAGGCCAGCTCGTTCCAAATTCCTGAGCTGTTGGACCCAGTTTCACCTGGGCTGAGCAAGCTTCATTGCAACGCACTGGTATGTCGCGGCTCAGCTTGATGGACCGACACCATTCACCTGGTGGTGAGCCTCATAAGGTGTACTCGTCGTGCTAGAGACATTAATGATGCGTCAGCATGATGGACGGACAGGAGTGATGGACGGGCTGAGTCGCCCTCTACGCGGTTGGTCGCGCACATCATCGCCGCAGCACATATGTTGAGGACTGAAGACAGCTGTGGTCCAGCATCGGCCACGCTGCGTCCTGCAGCTCGGCCAGCCTTCATAGGTCAGAGTCGGGCAGATCGTACTGCGAGAGTGCGTGAGCATGTCTGCCCCGAGCTCATCGTCCCAGGAGCCAGGCAGTCGGGCCTGGCCTGCAGGAGATAGCTCACATTCACCGCTTGGGGCTTATCAGCACTGCCGCTCTTCAGGCACCTCGGACGGAGGCCTGCTTGTTCGCTGCTGGCCACTCTCATTGCGCAATCATCGGACGTTTGCCGTGGGCTCTTGCACGAAGCAGGTTCGCGGACGGGTGTTCACATTGCCTAAGAGCTTGAGCTGCTTTGTGTCGTCAACCAGGTACGGAAGAGCGGGACCTGGCATGCGCCGAGTGACACGCCAGACTGCGCACTTCCGCTGCCCTTGTCATCAGCGTTTCACCTACCACTGCGACTTCCCCGGACATTGGAGGGCGCTTCTCCAAGGTGATCGGAGGGCCCAGTAGCTCGTGTTCTCTGCCGATGAGGGAAGACCCGACATTACTGTGCCAGTGTTTGCCTGCAGAAGTGCAGGGCCCAGCAGGCGGGCGACGAAGAGACCTTTGATTCGTCAAGGCATGATCCTGGCCGCTACATCTCGGGACCGGGTAGAGGAAGTCATGTATGTTTACCTGCCGCAAGTGCAGCACACCCTAGCCATTGGTAAACCGGCCAGCATGAGCTGCGTTGATGATCGCGCGTTCCTTGGCAATAGATGAAGACATGCAGGTGGCTCTGCTGCTGTCTGCAGAGTCTGCGCGCTATCCTCGCGTGGCCACCAACACGTAGACCTGCATGGAACATTGGCTCACCTCCCCGCCCTCCTGCAAGCCTTTCCGGTTCCATCGTCGAAAGGCTGGGAGATCGAGGGCTCGTGTCGACAGGTGGTTGTCGACGTCCCCATAGCTGCGCACGACGATAGTTCCATAGCCAAGCCTCGCCATCAGCTTACCGGCGTGCTCCTGAGCCACGGAGTCTCGGCAAACTCAAGATTTAGAGAATGCTTCGTCGCGCCACTGGACAATATCCAGTACATACATTGAATCGTTCCGTGTGGAGCCGGACAACGGAGCGGGACGACGGCTAAGGGAGGGCCGGTAACTAGCGCCCGCGACCCAAAAGCTACTAGTGTGGATCTGCCGCAGCTGTGCGACCATAGACTCTTTCGCGACAACGACACGGGCCAAGTAGAATCTTTGACACTCCTCCCACCACCCACGGTCACACGAAGTGCTGCGTGTCATGTCGGTCTTGCTGGAGACCTCTGCAGGTGACATCACTATCGACTTGCTCGTGAAAGATGCGCCGAAGTGCTGCGAGAAGTGAGTAATACCGCATGCCCAGTGGTCGCACCAAAGCTGATGAGCATGCTGAGACTGGGGCGATTGCCCATAGTTTCGTGAAGCTATGCAAGATCAAGTACTACAACTACTCGCCCATCTATAACGTCCAGCCAAACTTCTCCTTCCAAACTGGCGATCCGATAGGCCCCGAATCCAAGGACAGCGATGGCGGCACCTCCATATGGGGCCTTCCAGACGGCGCGACCAAGAGAGCAGCTCGGGCACGGGATACAGCTTTCCGACCCGAGTTCGCGAGCAAGAGGAAGCATGCGGAGCGCGGCACCGTGAGTATGGCTACCACACAGTCGAAGTCCAACGCCGAAGAGCGGCTCGCCGGCAGTCAATTCATCATCACGCTGGGCGACAACATAGAGCAGCTGGATGGTAACGCGGCCATCTTCGGTGAGGTTGCAGAGGGCTTTGATGCACTTGAGAAGATCAATGGCGCGTTTCTTGACAACTACGGCCGACCACTGCAGGACATCCGCGTACTACACACCATCGTCCTGGACGATCCTTTTGACGATCCGCCTGGTATCATCGAGCCGCCGTCAAGCCCAGTGCCCAGCGCCGAGCAGCGTGCCACCGTGCGCATAGCACATGACGAGGTCCTTGAGGAGCAGACGGATGCAGAGCAGATGGAGAAGCTACGACGGGAGCGAGAGGCACGAGCGCAGGCACTGACGCTTGAGCTCATCGGTGATTTGCCATTCGCCGACGTGACGCCACCGGAACAGATTCTGTTCGTGTGCAAGCTCAACCCGGTGACGCGCGATGAGGACCTGGAGCTCATCTTCTCGAGGTTCGGCAAGATCTTATCTTGTGAGGTCATCCGGGACAAGAAGACTGGCGACAGTCTCCAATATGCCTTCATCGAATTCGCCACCAAAGAAGATTGCGAGCGGGCGTACTTCAAGATGCAGGGTGTGCTGATTGATGATCATCGCATCCATGTCGACTTCTCGCAGAGCGTGTCCAAGCTTTCGAATGACTGGCGCAGCAATACCAACTCAAAGACCGCGAGGTCGAAAGGTGGCTTTGGCGGGTTTGACGGCTTGGAGAAGCGCCGCCAGTATCGCAGGGCGGATGGTGGTAGGGAGAGAAGTGATGGCTATGACTACGTCTTTGATAAGAACGAGCGGCGAAGAACAGGACGAGCAGACGATGTTGGTGTGCGTGAGCGCGGCCCAGACCCTGACCGAGCGCCACGCAGACCGAGGTCGAGGAGCCGCAGTCCAAAGCGCACACATCGGCACGAGCGCTATAGTGACGAGGGCGGCGGCAGGCACCGGGACGAGGGCCGCCGTCGAAGTCGCGATCGGTATAAGGATGATCGTGATCGTGCGCGCCGGTAGACAGCGGCTGCAAATGCATTGCGCTGAATACCAGGGGCCTAGGCCAAGACCATGCCTTCCAGGATCGCTTCGCTTCCGTCGCTCCCCACACCGAGACTGTGCACCGAAAAAGGCTCGTCCATTTCTACAGTGATCCCGGTGCCCGGACCGATGGCGCCTGGCGGAATTGCACTGGCCAAGCCGATCTGCATTCCACCGAATTGTGCCAAGAACTCAGAAGTCTTGGCGACATGCATATGCTCGAGGGAGTGCATTCGCAAGTGTACACTTTCACGAACACGGCCAACAGTTTCTTGCGATTCATTGTTCGATCGACGCAAACACAATGCACGCATACCGCCCCAACACTTGCCGCGGCACTTCTTTGTTATACGAAGCTTCCCTATCCGGCGATCGATCATTGCCGGAGCACACGAGCATTGCATGGATCCCTCCCGCATCGCCACTCCAAGACAGCCGTGCTACACGCTCTTCCCACTCATCACGACACCGCCAGGATGACTCGGGATCTGCACGTGGTCTACCACTACCGCCATAATGGCACACCAGCGGTCAAGGACGGCTTGGCCGTGATCCGACAGTCGGAGCTGGACCGCATACTCAAGGCAGGTACGCGCTGTTATCCGACCGAGGCCGCATGAGGTTGCCCTGCTCACCGTTCATCAGATCCCACGCTGCAGAAGACCGTCAAGAAGATCCCGCGGGGGGCCATGGTCGTCGACATCCGCCAGCGCGACCTCTTCGCACCCTCCAGGACCCCGGGCGCCGCGGAGCAGGCAAATGCCGACGCGAATGTGGCCAGCATACGGCTGCCGCTTCGGGTTACGGTCGCGAGCTTCTTCGACGACAAGTACTGGGAGGTGATCATCTTGAGCAAGAAGATATGAGCTTGGGGGGTCGTGGACCGGACCGCATGCTAGGGCTAGCGGATACGCGGATCGACTGCGGCCGATACATCGTTGACGCGAACGATTGTGGATTGGCAGTGTTGGAAGTCAGCTTTTCATCCGCGGCTGACGACTTCCTGAGAGCCGCTCCTGTACCATGCCAAGCTCACTCTCTCGCTCTCACGCCCCTATAATGATATCTTGCTGTGGCTATGTGTACAGCTGTGAGAATTGCCTACGTGCTGTCCTCCGCGGCCGGCCGCCCGACGTGCTTCAACTCATCTGTCGACATATTTTCTTGGTGGGTCTGGGTCCGTCTGTCGTTTGGGACCGAGCATGGATCAAATCGCGGCCTTACCGTTCATTTCGACGACGGGCTGGGGTCGTAGTACTTGAAGACCTCCTCGCCCTTGATCGCCGGCGCTTTCCAGGTGCTGACGCCGCTGCCTTCGTCGTATGTCTCGAAACTGTTTGCCAGCCTCTTGCCACCACCGCCCGGCAAGTCCACGACGAAGGAGGGCATCATGAACCCGGCAATCGTGCCCCGGATCTGCTTCTCCAGCTCGAGGATGACGGAGAGCGGGGTGCGCAGGTCCTCGACGCCGCGCACCATGTCCGACTGGTAGACGTAGTAGGGCTGGATGTTCAGGTTGGCGAGCTGGCGGATGAGGGTCGCCATGGTGCGGACGTCATCGTTGACACCGCGAAGTAGGACGGTCTGGTTGCGGACGATCACGCCACGCTCGAAGAGGTACCGCGCCGCGAGCTCAGTCACGAAGGTGATCTCGTTGGGGTGGTTGCTATAGACTGGTGAGCCTGGCTGTCCCGCCAAGGAGGTACGCTACCGCGCTTACAAGTGTGTATGCATGGCGACTTGCTTGCCCACATCGCGACCCTTGTTGGTAACCTCGATGAAGGCGTCAGACCAGCCATCAGTGCGATCCAGGATGCGCGTTGGAGAGACAGCCAAGCCCTTCGTGGCAAAACGGAAACGCTTGATGTGCGGGATCGAGAGCAAGCGTTCGCCGATGAGTCGGAGGTGATCGGCACTGAGATAGTACGAGTCACCGCCGGAGACCACGATATCCTGGATCGCGGGTGTCTGCTCGATGTGCGCAAACATGGCCTCCCAGCGACGCTTTGTTGGTTTCATCGAAGTCTTGGTTACGGACTCGGTGTTGCCGCCGACGGCATACGAGCGAGTGCAGAAGCGGCAGTACACTGGACACACGGACGTCGCTGTAGAGCATGCTGTCAGCAATCACTCGGAATCAGGAGCCGCTGGATCTACCGAGGAAAAGCGCCTTCTCTGGATACCTGTGCACCAAACCCGGGATTGGCGAGTCGTCGGTCTCGTGCAAAGAATCCAGGGTCAGTTCCGGATGGTCTGGCACGATGGTGGACTCGAGTGGAATGAATTGCCTTCGGACCGGATCGTTCAATGGATCCGCCCAGTTGATCACGCTCAGGATGTGAGGTGTAAGGCGGATTGCCATCGGCGCCACTCTCATCCCCCTCTCAACGTCAGAAATGAAGTCCTCGCGGCTCCTGACCGATCCTACACTCGTACCGGCCAGTGAGCCCGGCATCTCAGAAGGCAGGACCGCGTTGAGAAAGTCCAGCAGCTTGCTCTTGCGCTCGACAGTGTTCGCTACCTGGGTACGATCAGCATCGCCCCTGGATCTGACGTCCCAAACGCCGACTTGCCTGCCACCTGTAGCTGAGGAAGTCCACCCTTGGCACCTGCTCCCACAGCTTGACCTTCTGCCAGTACGGCAGCTCGTTGTATGTTCTCATGCGCCCGGGACTCTCGGCTTGGTCAGTGGCTCCCGTACTACCTTCCCCTGGCCAGAACACTGGCTTCTCATCAATATGACTCGGTGGGACGCCCAGGGAAGCGAAGGGTCTTGTGCCTTGAAAAGGCTGCCGTGCGAAGACTCGGTTGCCGATCAGGGACTTGTACGGTCTCGGCGAGGAGCCGACAGTCCACCAGGACGGGGGTGGCATGGCGCGGAGAGGTAGGGCGTCTGTCTATACGACTTCGAGTCCCGATGCGCCGATGTAAGCCACCGGTCAGTCTTGTAAGTGTATGGCAGATTGCTTTGGCAAGTTTGAGATTTGACAATCGGCCACGAAAGGATATGTAGCAGCACCAAACCCTCGTGTGCTTTGCATGTGAGAGTGAACAAGTGACGGAGTCTCGGAGTGAGGATGCGGATGCTGTACAATGACTTGTGATAGACCGTGGATAGCGTCCACCAGAGTCATTGATCTTGGGAGAGGTGATGGTGAGGATTGAGTTTTCGGATCCGGCGACGATGAGGATTGCCAACTCATGTTCATTGACCCGCATGGCTTTTATGCTCGACGACGCTTCCAGAAGTTGGTGGGTCGGGTGGGTCGTAGAAACTACTCGAAGTGGTGCCCAAATTGAGGTCCCAAGATGCAATCGATGGCATCGTGAGGATCGATAAGGAAATATCAGGGGCGATGACAGAGATCGCTTCGCTCGGTGTGATCGAGGTAGCACACTGTACCTGCTTGGCAATGCAATGGAAGATGGGGGCTGCAGGGCACTGTGCTACTGGGGGGAATTCGATGACATCCTATGGCCGCCGCAAGCAGCAGGTACTCAATGCTTCGCTGGCGAAGAGTAGGTTATTGAACCATATGCGCGCCCTGGCATCTCGTGGTCCAATGACAACCAGTCTGAGGCTCGGTTGCAATGGGCGAAGGTAAGGTGTGTGTAAGCTTCGCATGACCCTACGTCTCCTCATGCATGGAGGGTCGGGTGGATCTTCAGCGGAGTCAATCCATGCTGGCCCTTCATCAGCTACCTCGCTTCGTCTTCGCAGTGTCCACCCACACACCCCTGGCCGGCCATCCCGAGCTGTGCGTGACAGCACATACAGTACGTGATACCTTGTAAGAGATGACGAGCAGTGAATCCTTGGCGAGCGGGTTCCTG
>JAWDJV010009899.1:0-14481 GCA_033119285.1 Teratosphaeriaceae sp. CCFEE 6253
GGTCAGGCACGGCAGCCACGGAGCGTGGAGTGCTCTGGGCATGTTCACGGCGCTGCACCCCGCCAGCAGGCTTCGCCCCCTCAAGATCGAACTGTCGACCGTGCAATACGTGGCCGGCGACGAGGTCTACTCCTTGGTGCAACCCCTTCTCACGAAGCCAGGAACGGTCGGATGCGTGTGCACGACGGGGGCTACGCTCAGCCTGTGCAGTTGCCAGACAGCGGAGCAGAGGCGAGCATTCGATGCGATCGACATCAGTGCGTACGACAGCTATACTTCACTGCAGAGGAAAACGGTTGCCCCAGGTACCCCAGCCAGGCCGGCCAAGAAGCGGCTGGAATCTACGTGGGCCTGGGGGGCGAAGCAGCTTCGTAAGCGAGCTGAGTGCACGCGCGCTCTTGCTTGAGGGCTGGGAGGAACGTGGATGGGGGGGGGGCAACAGATGATAGCCTGTCCGGCGACAGCAGCGGTATCGACCCAAGGATGAGCGTTGGCTCCATCGGGCTCTTCTTCATCAGCGCTGAGCAAGGGCCATGAAGCTGCGGAGGTCGGCAATGAGATCTCTCGCCAGCTTGCCGCTGGGCTCTGCAAACCCAGTTCAGGATCTAGCCAGGCCGCTGGTGGCCTCGGTAATCAGTGCACACCAACTACGGTGCGGTCTATCACTGTTCTCACATCATGTCAAGCTGCGTCATTCCAGATCGCTGACGCTGCTGGAGAACCATGTCCAGGTGCTGTCGGTCTCCTTGTGTCGATTGGGCTTGATGCACCGACACTCCCTCCACAAGCATTGCTAATATTGGATAAGACGAGTCCCGGACGTAAGATGTCTTTGTTGGCCATGCAGCAACTGCTCTTGCATATCATCCAGCAGTTCCTCCGTTTTGATCAGCATCTCGCCTCAGACTCACTGCACTGTCGCCTCTCGTCAACGTTGGCGAATCATCAAGCAGATCTTTGGGCGATCGATGTCACCACGCATCGACATACATGTGAGCGGATGTACAGATCAAAGTCTGCCGCCGGACCAGCGCGCAAAAGTTGCAGCTGCTGGCTATTCCCACGTAACCCATGGGTCAGCGTCGCCGTGACATATCCATCGTCGTTCTCGGTCAATGCTTGAGGGGGGCACTCGGAGGCAATGAAGTACTCAATCCCATAAGGTAGACCAGCCCTCTTCAGAACCGTACCATTCTTTCCGATCCCGGTCCGCCAGCGAAGTCCGCCATGCGACTCGCTAACCCAATCTACTTCGACTGTCCGAGAGATTCGCGAAGGCGTCTTTGACCAGCCCGAGGACTCGCTCCTGGGGTCCAGTATCTGCACACACGTCAGTGGAGGTCCTGCCAAAAGTGATGCAAGATATGGTGGGGCCGCCGAACACTTTGCTCTCACATGGGGTAGGCATTGGGACCAGTCCCCTCCACTCGACCTGCGCCACGTGACGCTGTCCCAGTGGTCCTCCGGCCGCACTTCGATCTGTACTCTGGGCTCCTGTCCTCGGCGTGCCCACACTTTGAACATTGACGTGACGCAGGGCAGTAAGCTCTTGACAGGCTCATCGTTGAGATTGTCCCAGGGAGACTTAATTTCCAGCAGAAATCCCTCGATCCTGCACAGATTGCTGAGTTTCCCAGCGAAGTAACGAAGCTGGGCCACTGTCTCCGTCATGTTGGTCCCGCTGCCCACGGTCACGAGCATGTTTAAGAGTTGTAGGGACCGAATATGGCGCAGATTGGATCCATGGCATAGGCAAGTGTGCTCTGTTAGTCTGCGTTCCCTGAAGATACCCGCCCAGCACGACGGCACTAACCGCAGCCCTCTAGGTTGATCCAAGATGCCTTGTGCTTCAGTATGGACCTGCGAGCATGTCCGGAGGATAATCGTGTGATGCATTGGCATGAGCCGCCTAGATGAACTGTGGTATGCCCGAGTCCGGTCGATCTCGTCAGTCGATAGGCCGATGATGCTGGGTCCGTCATCCATGTGGAGCTGAATATGGTCGGCAGATAGCAGGTACTCGTACATTTGCGTTCGGAGCTCCGTCGGCAAGTCAAAGAGATAGCAGTGGTACGTCTTGTCCCTCACGGCCAGCCTCCCACGACTGGTGGCGAGTTGTTCACGGGTGCTTGCAAGCTGCTGCAGAGCCTTGGCCGTGATCGAGTCGACATCGCCGACATGGCGCTGCGCGACTGCTTGCGCCGCGGGGCCGTTATGCGCGTCGTCCATGTTTCCGCAGCAGCAAGACCGTGGATGTGTTTCTGGGAAAGCAACCTGGGATCGAAGGACCGGGGTTTCATGGGACTCATCATGCAGCGGGAGCGGAACAGCGGCGGAACCCGTCTCAAGCTCCAGTGCTTAAGGCAGGAGCGGCCGGCGACGCACGTGGAGGTCCTATATCCGTACCATGCAATCACAGTAGCCTCCAAGCAACGGGCTGCTCTCCAGCACAGCGATGCACCTCAAGACTCGGGCCTCGCGTGTCACGTTAATCAGTCAGACGCTCGATCTTCGAGTAAGTACGGACGGAGCAGTGCAATCAGATGATGCTGCAGGGCCCATTGACTGATGCACTCACAGTTGGTGCTTTCCCGCAGATGGACCGAGTCATCGACTCGCCCACGCCACAGCGCCGTCGCAATGCCACAGCCACCTATCGTACACATCCCTCGCCATTCCCGCGACCCCTTCCTTCCATCCTCTATGTCCTGATCACTCAAGCCTCCCCCTCGATCCGCCCCACCACCCCACTCATCTCTTCCTCCCCGTAGACCCTGAACCCCTTCTCCTTCGTCACACTCGCAAGCTGCACGTTGTTCGCGTCCAGTTTCTCCTCCATGACCTGCTTCAGCGTCCGCAGGACCATCTCCTCGGCCTCTGGCAGCGTCAGGGATTTGTGGTAGGAGGCTTGCAGTTCGGCCTGGGCGCCTTCGGACCCGGAGCCGATGGCTTTAGCGTCGTAGCGGTAGAACGTCCCCGAGGGCTCGGCGTGGTAGCTAGGTAGGTCAGTGTGAGGCAGGTGGGGAAAGGGGGAAGAGGGCCCTGGGGCGTACAGGGATGGGCCGTTCTCATCGTAGCCTGCGATGAGGAGCGCGACGCCGAAGGGTCGGCTCATGATGCTCTCCTCCTCCTCTCCGCTCGCACTCTCACCAAATCGTAATGCGAGATCGCATATTGCCTGTGTCGCGCTCTCCACCTGCATCGCGGAGGGTCAGGATGTCAGTCAACATCCAGTCTTCCAATTGACCGTCCCGATCGCGTTCTTACACTGATGGCCTCCCCGTAGTTGAACGCGTGACTCTGGCTCGTCACCCGCGCGTGCTCAACCATGCTCCGTGCATCCGCCTGCAAGCCCGACATGGCGCATCCGATATGCCGGTCGATCTCGACGACTTTCTCGACGGAGGACGTCTCAAGCAGAGTAGATGTGATGCGCTTCTCCACTCCCAAGATGACGCCGGAGGAGGTGGTGATGCCGATGGCGGTGCTGCCGAGCTTGATGGCTTCGAGGGAGTACTCGACTTGGAACAGGCGGCCTTCGGGCGAGAAGGTGTTGATGCCGCGGTCTGTCTTCCCGTCAGTCCTGGGTGGTGGATGTGGTGCTGCATAACAGTATACCGTATTCAGACCGTGCGATGAACATGGCGAAGGTGGGATGCGGTCTTCACCGCTGGGTGTAGGACCTGCTGTGATCTCTTCGTGTTTGATCTCGTCGCTTGCTCTACTTCGGTCTGTCGAAGGCTCAGGTGATAGTGTGAAGTCGTCTTGAATGATTCCCAGCACACGTACGCGGAGCTCGAGGCGTCGTCAAGCGAGCTGCCTGTGCGGCTGTTCCCGCGGAATCCCTGTAATGCAGATCGACGCCAAACATCGCGTCCACCCCGCGCCGTCACTCCACCACCCACCAATGCCCCCAAACGCACCTCACCTCGACCTTCACGCCGCGCACCAATGACACAGCACGACCATGTCCGCGATCCCGCCCTCCCGACTCGCCAGCACCGCCACTGAACCGCGCCGAGTCTCCGCCGCGTTGCGTCACAAGAGCCGCGTCGCCGATCAAGAGAATCGACCGGACTCGAAGGCGTCGACGACGCGCAAGACATCGGTGGCGACGAGGGAGACGCGCACCGAGAGACGAACAATCGACGAGCGCTTGATTCGGCGCACGACGAAGAGTCCGCTGAAGCCCGCGGATGGGCGGAAGAACCGCGATGCGCCCGAGCGGGGGGAGCGCGCGGAGAAGGTGAGGAAGGAGGAGCCGCCAGCACAGAGTATGTACGTGATGAAGCGCAATCGGGTAGGTGCGACAGGAGGGCTGACGAGCAGACAGCCACAGCCTGGTATCCGCAAGCGACTCTACTCCCGCCGACGTCCACCGCACCGCTAGCGAGCCGGATCTCCATCCCGCCGCTGTCCCAACATGCGCCTGCAGCTATCCACCCTCCACCGCTGAGTGGGCTGGGGCTGCAGGAGCAGGAGACGGCGCTGATTGAGGACCTGCTGTATGTGCTGATGGGGATGGAGGGGCAGTATGTTCGCTACGTCGAGTCATATAACCCGCTGCACGAGATCAGCCGTTTCGTGGGACCCACCTTCCGCATCGCGCATGGTCTGGACCCGAGTCTGCGCGACCTGGCGAGCGGGATGTTGAAGACGGCCACGCAGTACGCAGCGCTGGAAGTCTTTGTGGAGACGATGGGCCGCCAAGACTGTGGGACTGTCAACCATGCCCTCTGCGCCGCGATCCGGAAGTCCCTCAAGGACTATCTGATCCTGATGGCGCAGCTCGAGCATCAGGCTCTGACAAACGAAGGCTTCACGCTGCATCAGATGAATCTGCACCTCAAGCCTGCCGGTCACATGATGACGCAGCTGTATAGCCTAGCGCAAGAAGTGCTGAAGGAGAACAGTTTGCTCGGAGAAGACGATACGGAAGATGACGCCGACCAGCCAGACGAGCTCGAGCAGATCCTCGAGTCCCTCCGCGAAGGCCGTGATGCTGCACTACCGGGCAGCAAGAAGAAGACCTGCGAAGGCGGGGCCGTCCTTCGCCTGTTGACACGACGACTGCAAGCTTCCGCCGGCGACCCAACAGCCGCCCAGCTCCTCCGCTCCCTCCTCCGCGAGAGCAGCAGACCCTACGTGCGGATGCTGAACGAGTGGCTGCACCATGGCAACGTCCGCGATCCACATGCAGAGTTCCTGATCAAGGAGCAGAAAAGCATCCGCCGTGAGGGGCTGCAACAAGACTACACGGACGAGTACTGGGAGAAGCGCTACACGATCCGCCCGGAACTCGTCCCACCCCAGCTAGAAGGGGTGAAAGACCGCGTGCTGCTCGCCGGGAAGTATCTGAACGTTGTGCGAGAATGCGGAGGTATCGCAGACGCCAACAGAGACCTCAGCGGCAGCGCCGAGGTCCCCCAAACCTTCGACGATCCGCGTTTCCTCGAGAACGTCTCTTCCGCTTATGCATTCGCAAATCGCAGTCTTATGACGCTTCTCCTGACCACGCATTCGTTACCATCGCGACTGCGCAGTCTGAAGCACTATTTCTTCCTCGACCGTTCCGACTTCTTCTCCCACTTCCTCGAGCTCTCCGCCTCGGAGCTGCGGAAACCGGCCAAACACGTCAACGCCGCCAAACTCCAGTCCCTCCTCGAGATCGTCCTGCGTCAGCCCGGCTCCGTGGCGGCCGAAGATCCGTTCAAGGAGGATGTCCGCGTCACCATGTCCGATACGGGGCTCACGGGTTGGCTCATGCGGGTTGTGAACGTCCAGGGCATGGACGCGGACGCATCGTCCCTGTCTCTCGCCTACACAGGAGGGCAAGGGAGCGTGGGCGGGAAAGACGAGAAAGACATTTCGGGCTACGAAGCGCTGACGCTCGATTACGCGGTGCCCTTCCCGATTTCACTGATCATCAGCCGCAACACATTGACGCGGTATCAGTTGCTGTTCCGGTATCTCTTGTCCCTCCGGCATCTCGAGGTCCTGCTCGTGCAGAGCTGGGCCGAGCACACAAAGGCACCGGCCTGGATCAGGAAGGCCAGGCGCCGGGGCGAGGGCGACGAGGCAGCAAGAAGGCTGGAGAATTGGAAGCGGAGGGCGTGGTGCTTGCGGGCGCGGATGCTGTGTTTCGTCCAGCAACTGCTGTACTTCTGCACATCGGAGGTCATCGAGCCCAATTGGAGGGGTTTCATGGCTCGACTCTCGCATGCCGATGAAGTCGAGGGCGGTAAAGGTGTATCTGAGGGCGAAGAGATGCCGGGCGGGGTGGTGAAGGTCAAGAGGACGGTTGATGAGCTGATGCAGGACCATGTGGACTTCTTGGCGACTTGCTTGAAGGAGTGCATGTTGACGAACTCGAAGCTACTGCGGGTGAGTCGAACCCTCATCCGCCTCGCACCCCGCCCAGTGCATCCGCTGACTGACCATCTATCTAGATCAACTCGAAAGTCATGTCCACCTGCACCCTCTTCGCCAACTATACCTCCTCCCTCTCGCGCTACCTCGCATCCGCAGACCCCACCTCATCCTCTGGCGATACAGCCTACGACCCGGCCAAACTCGACAAGCTCTTCTCCATCCTCCAGCAATACGAGGATCACTTCAGCCGGCACCTGAAGATCCTGCTCGATGCGCTGAATTATCTGGCCGCGACGGAGACAGTTGTGTTCTTGGGCTTGTGCGCGCGTCTGAGTATGGCTAATGAGGGTGGCCCGGGGGGCGGGGCGGGACCAGCGGCTTACGGGTGAATTCGTGGGAGAAGGATGAAGGTGCTTTCAGCGTCGGCGTTGGATGGGGTGGGGGCGGTGGGTCATGTTGTTTGGCAAGGCGTGAGTATCTTGGCCGGCCCAACTCGGGAGTGGCGATCATAGCATGCTATCATGACGGGGAAGGGAGGGTGGCTGCGCAACCAGAGCGTTGCTGCACATGCACCTGGCAAGACGGTGGCGGGATGCCGTTCCTTGGGTTGCCAAGACTCAGGTACGACAGCGCACGGCTGATACCATTCTGGTACCGAGGGTAATAGTACACGCCTTCGTCGTGGGCATGCTTACATGTGTTTGCGCTGATGAGCATCACCAGAGCAGAAGCGGAAGTAGCTGCGGAGAGAACAATCTCACACTGATCTGATCATCCCCACTGTGTACCTTTCGGGCTGCTTGATCTCCTACAATCAGACCGTCAACGTCACTTCCGTCATCGCCGCCACCCTTCGCCCTCACAGCATCATGGCCTTCAGTTGATCAGATGGCTTTGGCCTTCGTGGCTGCTCTACCGACGTGCCTCCACTGCTCAAGCACGTACGCCGCCATCACCAGGCTCAACATGGGACCGACGACGAACAGATGGACAAAAGGCACGCTGAAGCTCTGCGGAGGGTCCCATGCCGTTGCTCCCGGGTAGTAGTAGGCGGAGGCCTGCGTGACATAGTACGCGGCGGCGATGACCGTGGCCGTCCACAGGCGGTCTCGTTCGCTCGCGGATGCCCATGTCTTCCACACGGTCACGCTGCCCAGGTACGCTCCCATGGACATGGTCTGCCCATTGTGGAAGCGCGCGTGTCCTGCTACGGTCAGCGCGGAGCAGTGGTGGGACCCCTTGGACACCGATACCTGGCCAGTTCGGATTGAAGACATGCGTCTCGTTGAAGTCGGCGATGTAGGGCACGATGATGGTGATGAGGGCGACGAGGGTAAGGAGGAGTCGAGGGACGTAATAGAGGAGCTCCATGGTCTACGCGTTCGACGACCAGACGGGATGTGGTGGCTTCGGATATCGTACACTTATGTGTCGCCGCACCCAGTAGATGAATGGGCCCCTCAGCCTGGTCCCCGGCCTCCCTTTACATGTGCGGCTGAGAGTGTCCGCCGAGCAGGATCGAAGCTTGCTGCATCACCTGTTGCGTACTTGTTGCGTACTGTCTGTGCCATTGCTTGAGACTTGCCTCCGAGTCTAGGGTCTCCGCATGCGGTGGCAGCCAAGAGCATGCATAGACGTGGTAGTGCGTGAGCCACACCCTCACGGTGAGTTGGCCTCGCCCAGCTTATCGTCACCGACCTTGTCCCTACTACGAATAGGCGAACTGGACAAAGCGACGAGTTGCTCGACGTTCCAGTGCCGCCCAGAGCTCCCCGCCCTCGGCCACGGTCGACTCGGCAGACGGAAGGCACAATTCACAGACTTCTGCCGTTTCACGACTCACGGCGTATTTCTGGTCGACACCTTCACGATCACCAACTCGTCTGATGATTATTCGTCCTTTGTTCTACGGGATCAGATATACACGAGCAGGGTGCACCCGCGAAATCCTCACCCAAGCGTCACACATTGCAAGCTCCCCCCAGCGCTTGCTGGCCACCATGGCGAACATCCACACCCCGATCCCCAACCTCAAGTTGAACGATGGCAACAGCATACCCATGGTACCTTCGCCCTGCACGTCTCACCTCACTCCACCACTGACATCCAATCCAGATCGGCTTCGGTACCGGCACCGCATGGTACAAGAGTGGCGACGAGTCCAAGATCGACCAAGCTTGCATCGACAGCGCAAAGCTGGCCCAGAAGCTCGGCTACTACCACCTGGATGGCGCCGAGGTCTACAAGACGGAGACGGAGCTCGGGACGGCCATCAAGGAGGTCGGCATCCCGCGCGAGAAGCTCTTCGTCACCACCAAGGTCATCAGCAATATCAGTGACATCCCGAGCGCGCTCAAGACGAGCCTGAAGAAGCTGCAACTGGACTATGTTGACCTGTATGCGTCGCGAGGGCTCCACGGACAAATCCAAGCTGACGCTCCTGCAGATACTTGATCCATGCCCCCTTCTTCAGCGAAGACAAGGCCGACCACCAGCAGAAGTGGAAGCAGATGGAGGAGCTCAAGGCCCAGGGCTTGACCAAATCCATCGGCGTCAGCAACTACCTCCCCGAGCACCTCGACTACATCCTCGAGACGGCAACGATACCGCCGTCGGTCAACCAGATCGAATTCCACCCCTACCTGCAACACATCCAACTGCTGAAGTATCACAGGGAGAAGGTCCACATACTCGCTTTCAATCTACCGTCCTGACCCTTACTGACAGGGATCCGTAGGGCATCGCCACGCAGGCTTATGGCCCCCTGACCCCGGTCACCAAGGGCGCCCCCGGACCCGTCGATGACGTGCTCAACGGCCTCGCCAGGAAGTACGCCGTCAACCCCGGCGAGATCCTGCTGCGCTGGAGCATCGACCAGGATATCATCCCCATCACCACCTCGGGCAAGGAGCAGCGGCTGAGCGACTACATGCGCGCGATGACGTTCAAGCTCAACCCGAAGGAGATTCAGCAGGTGGGTCGCGTCGATCGACGTCGGCTCGTGGTCAAGTGGTGCTGACAAGAGACAGATTACCGAGGCCGGTAGCCAGAAGCATTTCAGAGGCTTCTGGAAACACAAGTACGGGGATGATGACACGCGGTGATGATCGTCTCCTCCTCACGCCGAGTCCACGGGGGTTTGCTGCATATGTAGCCTTGGGTGCACGAGACTGGGCGAGCAAGTCTGTGAGTGGCGTGATAGTGCCTGCATGCCCTGGTCGTCGCCAATCTCAAACGAATCCGTCATTTCCGTATCAAGTAGTCCAACGAGCTTCAAGCATGCCTTAGCTTAGCAGCACCCATAGTAAACTGTTAAATAGCACGCCACGACAGCAGAATCTGTCCGGTTAAAACAGTTTGGGCAACATGACTGTTGGAACGCTGGTTGCCCAAGTGGAACAAATGTGTGACATCTGATCTTGGTACACGTTACTCATAGCAGCTCGTCGACCATCCCGACGGTCACATATTACGCCCCGGGTAGCGACACCGGCTGGACTTTGGGGTCCTAGTTCCTGCGTCTGAGCGGAATGGACCTGCGCCTGTCCGGCATCGCCTTCATGCCCGACTGAAGCAGGTTGATGCTCCTCTTATCCCGCTTCCGATCCTCGAGACTCCTCTTCGCGGCCGTCGTGTTGAACGGATTGGGCTCGTTGGTCGTAGTATTGTAGGTCGCATTCGAGGGGACCTCGACGAACTGGACCGTCGCATTGCCCTCGTGGTATGTGCTCGTCGGAGTGCCCACGCTCTTGTAGCCAGACCAGATGCTGTCCATGCCCTCAGCGATGTCGAGCCCACAGATGGCTCGCTCGAACATCTCCAGCGCGGCCAGCGGCTGGTAGAAGGGCACTTCGTGGCCGCTCTCGTAGATCCGGACAAACGCAAAGCTCCCGCTCTGCTTGACTTGTCCGTGTGCAATGCCATCCGACGTGGAGATGTTCAGGTAGCCAGCGGTGCTGTAGCCGGGTGCGTTGGTCAAGTCCGCGACCACCTCTCCTCCGATCCAATTGCACACGTAGTCTGCGTCGCCATAGTATTCCACGACGTAGACACCTTGCTGGAGGAGTTTCTGGACATCCTCGATCGTGCCGGCCTCTCGATCGTCATCACCTGTTGTGCCAAATGCGGTGCCGACGGTGCCGGATGACTCCGAATAGTTCACATAGGCGCCGATCGCTTGCTGCACCTTGGGCGTGTTGAGGTAATCGACAAAGTAAGTGGGTGGGAAGGCTGCAATGCTCCAGTCAGCAATGATGGAGACCTCACGGTGGCGGGGAGAGTCTAGCGTTGCACGGGTTGGCTTACGATCATCGTAGAATTCCCTGATGTCGTACTCGTCACGGAACGGGATGTTGTCCAGCATAGCTTCGACTTCCTGATAACAGAAGTTGTCGGCAGCGCTGCAGATGTCATTCAAGCCGGAGGTGTAGCAGTCCACGGTCATGTCGTAACAGTTGCCAGGCCCATACATCGCGTTGTACATCATGGCTTCGTCGCTCGCATTGAACGGGAAGTAGTCGTACCTACAAAGCGTCAGTAATGGGTCTTAGCTTCCTCTGGCTGGCACATTTGTGGCCGATAGCTTACGTATTGCCTGGAAATACCGTGTAATTGTAGAATGCCTCGTCTGTCAGATGGTTCGAGGTCAGCACAAGTTCCGAGAGGATCTCGATACCACAACTTACATTGACTCAGAGGGTCGTACCAGCCATTGCCAATCAGTAGCGTGCTGAGCTTGATGTAGTGCGCGCCTGCTAGCTTGCCAGACTTGACCAAGTGATTCTGCTCTTCCAGGTACTCCATGAAGACTGGTCCATAGTGCCCACCATAACTCTCGGTAGCGAAATTGAACTCGTGGCGCGAGTATTGCGGGAAGGCGCCGGTGAATCCCTGGATGGTCTTGTACATTGACGAGGCGGAGTTGATGGTCGAGTTTGTGGTGTCACTATCCCAGGCACGAAACGTCAGCCACAACTCTCATGAGCAAGAGGTATGCTGCTCGGCCATACCTTGCATTCGGGGCAGAGTAGGTGCCACAAGCCAAATCCGAAGCGTAGTCTGGGCATGTTGCGTTCGGCAGCCGTACGATCCCACTCGCGTCCGACATGTAGGCGGGTATCGGCACGGAGTAGCTGAACCCGACCTGGGCAGGATGGTCGATGAAGAGCATGTTCGAGACATTGTTCCAGGCGTAGGGGTTGTCGACCACGGTCATATCGGGATCGATACGGCATGGGCCTTGCTCCTGGAACAGGCCTATCATGCTGCTGGAACCGGGTCCGCCATTGATCCAGACGGTCAACGGCGCAGTCGTGGGATCCTGGTTGCGCGCCTCGAAGAACCACCAGAAGATGTGCTGCTCGTCCTCGATGTCGACGTAGCCTGTGCCACCCTGTCAGCGCGTGCCTGTAGCCATTCGGCGCACTCATGCTGACCGCTATACGACTTTACGCCGGGTGTGAGCTCGCAGATACCCTCGGGCACCTCCTTGTACCGCACTGGCAAGTCCAGGTAGCCCTTGGTTGCGATGAGATCGGTCGGCGCCGGGACGAATTGAGCATAAGCTGAGCCGAGGCAGCGTGCGAGCGCCACAAGGCTCGCGGTCGTTGCCAGCATCCTGAGCTATGCGGAAGTGTACTACGCTGCAAGAACAGGACGGGGATGAGGGAGCATGGAGGAGAGCCGCACTGGTTACCTTAGTACGAGCATTGCACCTTGCGTGTACCTGACGGCACTTCGTCATCGCGCCTGCCCACCGGGGCTCCCGCCCATGGGCCTCGGACACTTGGCTGGATGAAGCAGGCGAGGAAGGTACATGTACCGTATGCGTTCGGACGATGGCACGCTAAGCAATGATAAGAGCTGCAGGTCGAGAGGATGAAGCTTGACAGCGTGAAGCCGGACACGAGCACGCTTGCCGCATTTGGCAGGCGGACTCGCGTCGAAAAGATCGAGGTCAAGAGGATGCATGTGTCGTCGAGCACCTCGGGTCTCGTTGGGTACATACATCGATGTAGTCGAAGAGAATCCGCGTGCAGAAGACTCGTCCGTGAGTCGATGGTTGACATCTGGTGTTTCATGCCTCAGGCCCCGAAAGCCACAACGCCGTGGGACATCCACGTCGTTGGGAACAGCCGGCTGTGGAACGCGCGAAGGCCTGACATGGGTCGTGGGCTGATGCACAAGCCAGCCAGCCACGGCGGCGGAGGCGGCGTCATGAGGGGCCCCGGACAGGCCGAAGAGTATACAGTCACTGGCACAGCTAAACGAGCTTGCGGTCATGGCAAAAGAGCAAAGACCGGTGCAGTACCAATCTATGAGGCTATGGCATCCTCTCAGCCCACGATCGATCCCGTGAACCGAGCAGCATAAGGTAGCGACCGAAAGGGAGTCGGGTTGCGCACCCCGACGCGCACAAGACTCAGACAATACGCCATCCTGACCTCGGGGGCCTCATCCAGGCCTCTCAAACAAAGCGAGCTAGTTCCCTAGTCCCGTCGTAGACTGACTTCAGCAGCCCTGGTACAGCATGGCCGAAGCGAAGTGCTCAACCCCGTACCCATCTGCGTTGTCGCAGGAGGATGTCTGACTGCCGACGATACCCTGGTGGTGCAGCTTCTCCCCACCGCAGTTGGGGCTCGCATACCAGTCCGCCGTCGGATAGGGATTGCCGGCTCGCTCCCGGATCAACTGCCCGCTCGCAGCCGTGTCGCTGTCCGGCGAGCTGACGCAGACAACCGCAGCCGAAGTTGTTGGCGGCGAAGAGGAGTGAGCCGGTGCAGCCGTCGTTGTACCAGCCGTAGAACCAGCGATTGCCGGCGCGCTTGTTGAGGCCGCCGGTGTGGCCGAAGTCGATCATCTCGCCGGCGGTGGCGTTGTAGTAGGTGACCTTGGACATCCCAGGCCAGCCGTCCGTGCTGTTGAGGCTGATGTACTCTAGGTATTCTTCATGAGTCCAGCCGACGTGATCAGACCGCTCAGCGTGGGTCGCAGGAGCGGCGGAGGTCGCGCCGATGATCATGGCCGTCATGGCCGCGGAAGAAAGGGAGATCGTCATCTCCGGTCGGAAGTGGGTTGTATGTTGTGAGAATGGTGTCGTCTCCGTGGTGCTGAGTATGTGGACGGCGTGGAGCTATGCGTTCTTGATGCTGCATTCGTGGGCCTCATGGGATGGGAAAGTAGAGCGTGGTGCGGTCGGTGGCCCTATGTACCTGGCGCAGGACCATGCCACTGGCTGCGTCTGGTCTTCGATCAGTCCGTATCACAGTCGCACGCAAAGGTCCAGGCTCCGGACACCAACACTCGTCGGTCGGACATGACACGAGCTCAGACGAAGGTTTCTCATCTGTACAGACGAGCGGTACGGCCGATGGAAGATGGAACTGGGTCTGACGGTGCCTGCATACCCTTCCAACGTCGCCATGTACGAATGGTGCATTGTAGGTATTGATCCGTCTCCACAATCAACGCTTTGGTGACGAGATATCAATCACGGTACCTAAGTTGCCGTACTGCGCTGACGACGGCACTACACGAGTAAACATATCCGGGCTGTCGCTCCGGAAAGTAGAACGTCAGCTACCCAGTGTGTCTTGCGGTGTGGAAAGCGGTCAAACCCGCAATGTACAGTCTGTGTTACCCAGCACATCACATCAGCGTTGTGCAACAGCCTCAGCTCCTGCTTGCGTACCTTCCATCACACGCCCACTCAGCGGCGGCGCCGACTTGCCACAGTATCGACTTGATCAGACAGCGTGGCCAGCAAAGTGCGTCATCTCTTCGCCATGCTTGTCCCTCCGAGCATGCAATGGGTGCCCCTAGTACATGGGCGGTGCACCCCTGAGCAGTACACTCTCTCACGCTTCGGCTTTGAAGCGTCATACCCATTTCACCACTCTCTCCAGACATCGGACAGACTTGGTGACGGCGCGCCCGACTTGTGCAGCGAGACATCATCGTGGCCGGCCATAGGGGCCCTCCCGACGGCCTGGAGTCTTCACAGCTGCTGGTCTACCAGCCGCGGGGGCAGGAAGCCATGCAACAGAGCGTCTCACTCTCGGATCGGCTTTCGATACATGACGCCAAGGCGCATAACTCCCACGCGAATAG
>JAWDJV010009900.1:0-14435 GCA_033119285.1 Teratosphaeriaceae sp. CCFEE 6253
AGGAACTCGGCCACGAAGCCACGACCAATGTTCCCGCCGCCGAAGTGGATTCCCTTCTTGCCGGCCATCTTGTGAGAATGCGAGTACGTATAGGTGTCGGGTGTGGTGGCTGGCAAAAGCTCGTCAGTCTCGGATGATACTCTATGTTCCTCGTAGGGATTTCCTTCAACCAACGTGGTTGGCCTTGGACGGAGTCATGGCTATATCGAAGGCACAAAGGTTGCGACACTGCTCTGAATGCAGGAACACACCTGTGCCCCTCCGCATCCTCGACCGAACGGCATCCGGTAAAAGGGCATTATTGTACGAATGGTTGAACGTACCTGCTGTGGTTCGAGCTTGATGGAGTCTGGCAGTTGCTTGTCGTCTGTTCAATGGTTAGCTCGTGACTCTAGAGCCCGGATCAGTGTAGTGAAAGCTGGACATACCTCGAATGTCAGCGAGCGAGTGTTTGTGTGTTTGAAAGCAGAAGCGGTCAGCTGTTGTTGAACGTGTTCAACTTCGAACTTCGCGCAGGAGCTCAGGTCTGCCCCACCTGTTGCGGGTCGCCCGCGCCTGCGGGCCGTCGTCATTGGGCTGCCGCGGCGCCTTTGCTGTAAAAGGCCCGACTGATGAAGACAGGGTGGTCGGGACGTGATGGATCATGATTATTGCTCAAACCGTGCGATAGAGAGAAGGGAGGGTGATGGAGAGCTGAGCGCGATGGTTGGGATGCGTCTCCCTGATGCTCACGTAGTCTCCCTCCACGTTTGTCTCGGCCCACGCGCAGCCGCCATACCGTAATGATCATTAATGAAGTGAATGCCCTCTCCCTTTATACCGACCGTCCTCCTGTCTATACCCAGGGTATCATAGTGAAAGCATCCTTTCCAGCGACCTTTCCCAGTCGCCGGTATCCTACTCTTCTAGCTTACGCGTGTATAGCTTGCTGCACATGCGGATACACAGCGACCATCCGGCTATACAAGTCGGGATGCTCCTTCATCAGCACCTCGGGATCCCAGGCCGCTGCAACGAAGATGGTGTCGATCCCGGATGACAGCGGCACGGTGAAGCAGTTGGCAATCTGCAGGCCGATGAGGAAGGCGTAGGCGATCACGACGGGCGTGAACTCGCCGTTCTGGTTGTATGCCGGGTCTGTGAAGACCAGGTAGAGATACGCTAGCAGCGCACAGGCGTAGGCAACGAAGGTCGCGCCCATTGTCAGGACGGGGCCGATCAGGCATTCATTAACGAGAGCATCGATGCCGCGGTCTGGCAGAGAGGTTAGCATGCTTGCAATCGAGTGGAGGTAGTACGGCTTACCCTTGATCAGCCTCCAGGTATCCTTCGCGGACTGCATATAGCCCTTGCCGTATAGCGCCATATAGCTGAACGCATAGCGGTTGATGAACTGCACAGCCCAGTCGAGCAACCCAAGGAAGCACTGGAGAATGCAGAAAGCGCAGGTCGTGGCGATGTTGCCGTTGCCCCCAGACTGCTGTTGGGCAATGGAACAAGCCTGCCGGAGCATGTTGATGATGGCGACCACAAGGCTGCCCAAGCTGATCGAGCCGAAGCTGTAGGTGAGCGCTCTCCGTGCAGCGCCACGTGTCGCACCACTTGGCGGATTGTTCGGGCTGAAGTACCAGGCTCCGTAGACACCGGAAATGGTGACATGGATGGTGTTCTTGAGCCACTCCGTGATCCAGTATGCGGCGAAAGTGATGAAGACCACAATACCGATGACGGTGCCAGAGCTGCAGCCGCCAGTACCACCCGCGCTAGCGTTGCAGGACGGATTGGCTCCAGGCTCGTACTTGACGTACACTGCAACGAGGGTGACGGAGAAGTAGGCGCCAAATGCGGCGGCAATCAGTCCACCGAGGAAGCTGACGAGGTAGACATGGCCGAATTTCTTTGACACATCGATCGCGGTCTGCAGCATCAGGACGCTGAACGGGATGCGCGGGATCCACGAGATGAAGCAGAAGATCGCGAAGGCGCCGAAGAGGAGGAAGACGATGCCACCGCTGTAGTATTTGCGCGACAGCATGTAGATGGCCGTCACGAAGCACCACACGATGTTGAGTATGCCCGTGATCCAGATGAACTGTTTCGTGAAGATGCGCGCCAGGCTGATGTATCCGTAGCCGAGGACGAGCGCCATACCCAAGCAGAACGCGAACAGCACTATGGTGTTGGTGCTGAGGCCGAAATCGTTGCTTGAGCCGTAGATGCCGCCGCCGTTGAAGCCCTTGGTGGCAGCATAACCTTGCAGACTGATACCAGAGACAGCCACAAATCCGGCGACGACTGCGAGGAACAGCAGACCCGCCCACCAATCATTCCACTTCGGCTTGTCGACCTTGAAGGCCTGGTTGAAGGTCGGCTTGTTGTCCTGGCTCCATTGCCCGAAATTCTGCTGGTACGAGGGCGGGGAAGGCATGTATTGCGGGCCATTGTATTGCTTCTGCTGCTGTCCGCCGTACTGCTGCTGATCATTGTATGGCGGCTGTCCACCGTACGCCTGCTGCGGCTGCTGCATTTGATAGCCTTTGTCCCCGTTTGGCGCGGTGTCGCCAAGGGTGTAGTAGTCAGCGGCTTCGCCACGTTGCGGCATGGTGACGAGAGAAACCGGGGGATGCTCGCAGATGTGATGGTGCTGCTGTAGGTATGCGCAGAGGTGATGTAGGATAAATCGGAGGGCGTTCGCGGTTTGTTTGCATCAAGCTCCGACGCGCTTGTAGACGCTCTTGCCGTTTTGGGCCAGGCTTCCAGGGCTCGGATCTAGATCTAGATCTCCTTTGCAGCTGAGCAGGGGTCAAAGTTGGTACGACGCCAAGGAAGTGGGTGGATTGATTGCCACTGCAGAGAACAGACTGCTGCAACGGCCTCGCCGACTGCCCGCGTCTGTATTGGAGGAGCAGCATGGGATGGAGCGCCCGTGGCGATGCGTTACTTCCTCAGCACAGGGGTCCCTCACGTGTACACTCCACGCAATGCACAGCAATCTACGTAGTGGATACTCAAACGTGCCATTGGCCCTCCGGCCCATTCAATCACCGCGTTAGCCGGGTTTGATACCCAGCTGATCATCTCTAGAACGCAGTCACCCCCAAGAGCAACGGCAGTGAAGAGCTCAAGGTCGAGGATCACACAATGTAAGCTCGTCATTGCGCGCGCCCCTCAACTATTCAAGGGTAGAGTATTGCATGGACCAGTGGCGAATGCGGAGCTACCGTGAATGAATCGACGAAGGCCGGCAAGACTAGCAACGCTCGAGCAAATCATGGTCTCTGCGGTCCATCAGAGCGTGCACTCGCTGCAGTGCCTGAGCAATAGTGCTGCGTCGCCCGGATCATAACCCTGCTTCGCGTCTCCATCCAAGCCTTCGTGCACACCTCGCGCGCGTTTGTCGCATCTATCACCACGCTGTCCATCGACGCCGTGCCTCAAGAGTCCAGTGACGTCATGGAAAGGCTTGCGAGAGTACGGTACATGTACGCTACACTGTTTGCACATCAAGGTACGACTATAGCTGTCGGCTTCTGGTCAACATTGGGCTCATTGTGTTGGGTGATGCGGCTGGGCGGAGGCTCGAAACCGCGGGTCGGTTCGCCAAATCTTTCGAGACATCAGAATACCCATGATGGGTTCGAACGCCTTGAGAAGTGCAGAAAAACACACCGTATGTGGTTGTGCAAATATCCACCATCGTACAACGCTCTCCTAACGCCTCACTAAGAGATGAAACACAAGCAGTCCAGCCCAACGTAGAAGATGAAGAGTGGATATATGGCCAGAACGACTCTGCCCTTGACCACGCCGCTCCCACCCAGTATACTCACGCCCGCTGCCAATGACCACAGGCCAAGAACGATGTAAACTGGGATGCGCACGATGGTCCAGACATGTAGTGCGCTGAGCATGGAGGCGATGACCAGCGGGAAGAGCGTGTAGCCTATGATGCAGACGGATTGGAAGAAGGAGCTGAGACGATGTCAGTGAGTGAGATATGTGTGAGAGTTGAGGGGGACCGACATGTTGCCACCGAGCAGCTTGATCTGCAGTGTGACGACTGCCTCGGCGATCCAGATCATAGCGAAGACGCCGCTGAAGACGAGCGAGCGCTGCTTCTCTCTGGCGTTGAGGGAGAGCAGGAAGGAGAGGAGAAGGCTGAAGAGCAGTGGGCCCCTGCGCGAATGTGTCAGCATCCCGTCCCGAACCAGCCGTGTCCGCATCAGGGCATACCACAGATCCCAGTCCCGCAGTCCCTCACTCATCCCACCCTGCAACACAGCATCTGCGTCCGGCCACCGCCCCACAATCCCCCTCAGCGATTCCACCCCTCCCGCCAGGCTATTTCCCTCTCCTCTCTCCGCGCCCCCGATCCCGCCTCCCCGGCCCATCAAGCCGCCGAGTAGGTACTTCGGCCACAGCACCTGCCGCATCTTCTCCCAGACGGCCAGCAGATCCCGCCGCAGCGTGTCCCACACGGACTCATCAATGGTGTTGGTAGGGGCGCGCCGGTCTTCGCCCGGGATGGCAGAGTTGAGGTAGCCTTGTGTGTTGTTCGCGGTGCGATTGTTGGACTGGGCTTGGCCGGAGGAGATGTTGCCGGTTAGGGGGGTGCGGTCGGAGGTCGTGCCTACCGGGTCGTCAAGCTCGTCGAGCGTGGCTGAGGCATGTTATTAGGCTTGAGCGTGCAGTATTGGCGTGTGGTATTGCGCACCATCGTCAGGGTCTATGAGGTCGTCTTCAATCGTTGGCGCATCGTAGTGTTCGTAACTGGATCGCAAATCAGCTGAACTGCTCGGCAAAGAAATGGTGCTCGACTCACGGATTTGCTGAGGCACCACCATCGCCCGAAGGCATCATTGCTGCCATTGTGCCGTGGTTGTAGTGTGTGGTTGGTCTGCTGCGGAAGTGTGTACATCACCTACAATCGAAGCTGCCTGGAGTGAAGTGGACGCGTTTCAAGCTCGCGCGTCGGCCCGAATGTGCCCCGAGCGGATTCATGGCTGAGTTTGGAAAGGGACTTGGCCCACTGAGACGGCGATCCCATCTCACAGTGGCAGGGTAGCAGTCGAGCTACTCGTACGTCTACGTAGTATCGAGTACACGGATTGCCATCTCTCGAGACCCTCCTTAGTGGAATCACTGCTGCCACTGCCGATACAGAACCAACCCTCTCCTCAACCTCCTCAGACTCTGTCGCTCACCATATCTTTCCTGCGCGTCACAGCTGGTATGTTTGGCCGCATTGTATCCGTATATCTTTCATGTGAGCGTGGGAAATCCTTCGTACGAACTCGAACCGGGCTACTTGACCGCCGTCGGTGGGAATGCTAGAAGTTGGAGCCGAGCAGGCACACGCTCAACGTTAGTGGCCTTGAGAAGGCCTCAAGACGGTGCCATCGCCGTAATGAGGCCAACGGCCCAGACCGATCGAGCGAAGGCTCAGCGATGGCTGGCGCTGAACTTGTGTTGCTGGAACCGCAGTCTAGGTCCTACCCTCGAGGGCTTTCTCAAGGATATGCCGGCTTCAGCTTGTGGTTCGGGTGCCAGGACTCGCGTGCAATAACGCACAATGCAGAAGTCGTAGGTTATAGGTCACTGCCTTGCCGGGTGTTGATCGCCTTGCTCGGAAGTCCTTGACAACTGGCTGGCGTGTAGAACGCCACTCGACAGACAATATGCCTTCGTCATGATCAGCCGGGATCAATTCCACCGCACACCAAACATCTTCCCCTGCTTCCTCTGATCCAACCGCTCTCCATCCTTGTTTTCCAAGAACAGTCGCTGCTTCCCCGGCACGTCTAGCGCCAACATCCTGTACTCAAACTGCTTCTGCCCCGGCAACCGACTCATTTGCAGGTTCACCGTCCCCTTGGCCACCGGCCCTTCCACATAAAAGTGCATATGTATGTGCTCGACCCCCGCCCGATCCGTCTCATTCCTACTCGCGACCGTCCGGTTCCGTGCCCAGCGACTCCAGCTCGGCTCGCCATACGCGCTGATCTCGCGCTTCGTGTGCAGACGCTCGCTGCCTGCTAGCAGCTCGATGCAGCGAGGGTCTTTGCGCACGCGGTCTGCGGCGCGGTTGAAGACGGCGACTTTGCTGTCGGTGGAGAAGACTTCGAGGTAGAGTACGTAGGCGACGGTGCCGGTAAGTCCTACGCCGAGGAGGATGAGGCCGAGATTGAACGACTGCTGGGTGGTGCGAGCTGCTTTCTCGCCCACCGAGAGCTGCTTCCATGGGACGTTGCCGGTATCGTTGACAACCGTCACGCTACGGCGGCGGGAGAGAGGCGGTTCGGTGGTGGAGGAGGAAGTTGCCCAGCGTGTCTGGTGCAGGATGACAGGCAGCCTTGGCGCAGGACGCATGGTAGCTCTGAGCATGGCTGACGCCGGTCTGAGTGCCACGTCCAGCGCCATGCTGTTTATGTACGCGCTGCCCTTCACATCTTTGCAAGCAAGAACTTGAAGCTCATGATCGAAGCTTGGAGAGCAAGGGAGCGATCGTGGAGAAGTGGGGCGTCTAGTTCCCAAGAGGGAAATAGCTCAACGGCTGCCGGACTCTCTGCATGAGAAACAACAGCATGCATGTGATGTAGGGAAACCTGCACATACACAGCACCCCGCAGTGTGGGCGTCTTCTCGTCTGATACTCAAGTCAGGTTCGGCTGTCGGGGTGCTCGGAGGACAGGATACGCTCGCATGGCTTCCGACGAGATGCAGCGACTCCTGCGAATCTTAGACGATCGCAATGTTCCACTGGGCCACGACGATGTGGCTGGGGCATTCGAACACGTGCAGACCGAACCTGAGATCCGGTCTTGGGTCAGAGAGTACCTTTCGCCCTCGACGCTGCTCACTAGAGCAGAGCTGGGCTTGTAAGCGACGATCCATCCTCTTCCATGCTTGATATGACCTGACGTCGGTCTCAGTCACAACGCACAACATAGAAGTCTCGATGGCAACGGAACACAGGCTTCCGGGCGACCGCTCGAAGACAGCGACTTTGAAACGGCAATCGCATCGCTCGTGGCCAGCACGGCCGCTATCGAGCAGCAATGCCAACTCATGGAGTCGCAAAGACAAGCCTTGATTGAGCTGACATCTCGGAATGCTAGCCTCAGTGCTTCCAGTACGTCTCGAGACCGGCAGCAAAAGACTGCTCGCGAAAATGCGCAGCTCGACTTCGAAGTAGATGGGCTCGCCGACGGCTTGCACGCGAGACTACAGGCTTCCACGAAGCAAGCCCGTACATCACTCACTGGCATGCTGCCGACTGTCGACAGGATCCTCGAGAAAGACGATCGTTTGCTTGACGGCCTGCAGAAGATCTTGCCCAAACTCGTCGACGCCACAGCGGACCAGGATGCAGTTGCCGAAGTAGACCTTCTGTGCGGGGCCTTGACCATGCTGTCTGCGCGAGACGTGCGTCTGCGCATCGACGAAGCATACAAGTCAAGCTCTGGCGCGCCTTCTCCCCAGCGTAGTGATCGTGAAGCTCATCCGGAGAAGCAACAGCAAGCTCTGCGTGCCGAACTCGAGGAGTTGTCCCACGAGATCGATAGCCTCGCGACCATGGCAGTGCATGCGCAGTACCGCACGCCCATGATGCGGAACATGCAAGGCACAAATGACGATGCCGCCAGCAGCCGAGCTCAATGGAGTGATTACGTGGCCGCGACCTTGCAATACCTAACGACCCGACTTTGGGCGTACGAGCAGCACTACCAGGACCAGCGCTCCCACGATAGCGCACTCACGCAGCTCACCAGTGCCTTGAACGCAACATTGGCCATGCCTGCTGAGGAGCACATGAAGAGACAGAAGCCGCCGCATGCGAATGGGAAGTCCCCAGTGACGCCTACCGCGAAAGGTCTCAAGCCGCTCCGCCTCGTGCAGGCCAACTTCTCCGAGCCGCAAGATCCCGTCGCGCAGATCCTGCGAGCCTTCGACATCCGCGTAGACGCTATGAGCGACCCATTGAAGTTGACAGCGACGCTCGAGCAAGCGAGCCGGGAGCGGCAGGCACGATTGGGACGGCTCCGCGAGAGGACGGAGTGCACGATCTCCGACCAGCTCGCGGCCACGATTGCCGGAGCGGACAATCATGTGCAGCATCTACTCGCTGCCGTGTACACGCACACACGATTCGGCAGCGTCAAGCTTGTGGACCCGGAAGTGGACCTTGCAGTCGCGCAACTGGAAGCGCGAACGCAGCACTTGGGCGAGGAGATGCGAGGGCTGGATGTCGAGGCCATGGCGCGGGCGCTTAGGCAAAGGCAGACTGAGATTATCCGCCAATAGGTTCGCGTCAGTCCCACTGGCCAAATAAGGCGGTATGAGAATCGGGCTTCAAACGTGGATTCTTCGACATCGCATGACCGACTATATGTGACTATATCTCAACGTCGTGAATTCGTAACCCGTCCGGTCCCTTATGAGATAGCATGACATGGCCGGCATGTCCGCCCGTATGTGTCACCGAAAGACCTTCAGTACATTCCGTTTCATACCAGTCCCTAGCATACGGCGACCGTTCAACTGAGCGTAGCCATAGCAGCCGCCACAAGCTTTGGATTCGGACGTCGACGATCTAGGCATCAACACGAAGGGTCAGCGCATGCTCACCACTCAGCATAGGAACCAGCGTCAAGGGGTCATGGTGCACAATATCAACCCACCCTAGTGTGCAGATCGAACCAGCGCCATCCTACCTTTCCGATCCTTCTCCACCCGCACCACCTCCCTCTTGGGACTCTTCTCCCTCTCCGCAATCTCCAGCATCTCCCGGTCGCCCCGTCTCCTCCCACCCTCGCGGTACTCGACCAATTGGTAATCTTCTTCCAAGTACCCGGGCCGCTCACGCAGCCGCACGGCCATGTCGCGTTTCTGCTCAGCTTCGCGTTCCAGCCTCAGTGCGCGTTGTTCGGCCTCTAGCTGCCGGATCTCGGACTGGATGTCCCGGTCGCTGCGATAGTCTGTGCGCTCGCGGATCACAAGGGCACCCGGCATGGGTGGTGCACCTGGTGGCGGCGGAGGAGGCATGCGTTCCTCGATGACGGTCCGGCGATCCTCGTAGTACTCTGGGACGGGGATGGACACTGGGGGTGGTGGCATCGGCGCACGCTCCTCAATCACAGTACGGCGCTCCTCGACATATGTGCCGGGCGAGGACGGGCGGCGGGAGCGAGCACGTGTGGATGGCGCTACCGTGCGGGCGGGTGAAAGGCGGCGGGTGACGGTGGTGCGTGCTGGGGACGCGGCGCGGACAGTGCGGGCACGCTCCGAGCGGGCGCCTTCGAAGATGACGCTTGGCGGGTTGACCCACTCGGTCTTCACAATCTCCTCGCGCTCGCCCATGGGAGGCGGCGGCAGTGGGGCAGGGGTCTGCTCATGAATGCGCTCTTCGAAGCGATAGACTGTCTTGTTTCCTATGAGGCAGTCAGTGGACTTGGCCAATATGTGTGAGCTAGACTGCTTGACGAACCGCCTTCCTTGTACTGCTCGCTAATTTTGATGACCTCGTCAATCTGATCCTTCTCCAATGCAATCCGGAGCACATAAAAGTTATCTTCTTCGTCGTATGGATAGCCAAGATCCTGAATGGCCTCGCTCCGCACCAGCCGTTTCGGCATGCGGGTCTTGCCTTTCTTGAAACCGCGCTTGGTCTCTGCGATACTCTCGCGAATGCTTTCAGCGCGAATGCTTTCTTCCCTCTCAACCTCCTCGAAGCTCTCGCTGCTCGCGCTGCTCGGCGAAGTACGCCTCGTAGTCACAGACTTGGCTCTCGTACTGGGGGCTTTGCGCGATGGGGCTTCGCTGCGAGCATCGCCGCCTCGGTGACGATGCACGGAGCGTTCGCGCTGGATCTCGACCTCGCGGTAGTCTTCAGGTGCACGGTATCGTGGCGCTTCTTCATATATGTCCTCGTGGCGGCGGATAGGCAACGGTACAGGAGTATACGCCGGCATGCGGTAGTCCTCTTTCTCGTATCGTGCAGGCCGACGGTCGAAGGTATCCAGGCTACTCTGCCGCCGCAGCAGTCCCGGTCGCGGCGGCGCTGCACGACGCTCATACTCCACATCCTCTTGCCGTCCGATGCTCTTGCGCCGATACGGCGTCATCGCCATCTCCGCAATCTCGCGCGGGTCAACATCGCCGAAAAGCTCCCTATCGGTCCTTCGCCGCGGACGACCGGAGCTTGGCGTGAAGCGGTCCTCCTCGACATAGCGGTCGCGCTCGTGATAAGAACCACCTGGCCCTCGCTCGTCAATGCGGTCAGCTACCGTGATGTCCCGGCGTCCCGGTCGGTCGCGCTCGGTGAAGCGATATTCCTCTTCGAATTGCTGCGCGGGCGGCCCACGGCTCCCAAAGCGCTCGAAACGATCGCGGTCCCACCGCTGCGGTATCTCGCGTCCCAGATCGCCAGCGGACGAACGCGGGCCTCCTCCATAGCGTGACATGCTTTCTGCTGACTCGTCTGTGGTTGTGGGTGGGTAAGTGCCCTTATCTTCCGGATATGGATCCGCCGACCGTGTCAGCTAAGGGATGGTCTTGGTCCAAGTGCTTCCAGTGGTCGGTAGTACAGTTGAATGATAGCCACCTCACGCGAATCAGAACTAGTCTTAGGAGTGGCTAGCGAGATGCAGGCGCTGCGTCACTCGCCTGGACTGCAGCCCAATGGGAGGAGACGCTGTGGTGGTGAGGCTCGGCGCAGGGTCCGACGTCGAATGGCCGGCAGGCTTCGCGTATGCGCTGAGCAGATGCTGTTCTCTATACAGTCTTAGAAGAAGCGGGCTGAGACGGTGGATCGAGGTTGGGCCGCAAGACCAGGTGACGTATGCCGATCACTATAGTTGCCCGTGCACCCGCGCACGAGTGCCAAGTTTTAGACTTGTGCAGCCAACTAGACAACTTCTCTCTATTGATCATTACAGACGATAACCCGACCGTTGCTGCGCCTTCACCCAGGACTCCGTACCCTGGCAATCCTTGACGTACTTCTCAACCCTCTCCCACCCCCGTCCTTTCGTTCCCAACTGCCTTACCAGAATGAAGTCCACGCTGAACTCCATCATCACGTCCGCCGCCGTCACGCTGTCGCCAACCAGAAAGTTGCCCCGGGACCACTCCAACTCCGAGATGAAGTAGTCAAGATCCTTCTGGACGTTGCCCGCTAGGGCTGCCTCCGTGGCATCTACATCGCCACCCTTCTGGCTCCATCGTGCGTACAGCACAGCGAGGCCATGCAGCATGTAGGTCCCTTCTGCAGCATGCACCCACTGCAGGACTTGGTAGCGTTTCGGGTCGCCTAGAGGGGGAAGCAGACGATGCGAGCTGTCGTACTTGTCGCAGAGATATCTATCCTCTCGTCAACCTCACGACACCAACATTTTTACGATCGGGCCTTACTCCACAATGTTCCCGCTTTCATAGAACGTCGTCTCCCCGTCCTTCAGCACGGGGAACTTCCCCAACCCACCCGCCGTCTCCTTCATCCACTGCGGCGCCTTTTGCATTTCTCGATCGGCAGACGTCAAGTCGTACTCCAGGCCCAGCTCCTCGAGGATCCAGGCGATGCGGATCGAGCGCGACGCTTGGAGGAAGTAAAGGGTTATGGGCGCCATCTCGTTGTGTTTTCGATGATTGAACGGACGATACAGGAGGGCAGGACGAGCGATCGCGCAGCACTAGAGGCTGAAGCATGTCTGCCTACCACTACTACTATCTCGCTTCGTCCGGACTCCAGACCATGACGTCTGGCCATTGAGCGGGGCAGCTCTAGTTCCTGTCATCCGTTTCGGTTTGGAGCCAGGCTGCCCGATTGTCAAGCTCGTAGTCCGTCTGATCGTACATGTCCTCCGACTCAAGTCTCGGCGTAAATGGCGCGGTTTTCATATATTGGCAGTCTCAAAGATCAAGGATCCCACCCGCCCAGCATGCCCCTGAGCATCCAGTAGCGGCACCGGCAATCACGGCAGTGACTCCCATGGAAGGCACAGCATCTTGGCGCACATGGCGATAGCGATATGAGGACTATACGATGGAATGTTGGAAACAAAACGTTCAGTGATAGCATAGCATACAGCGCGTCAAGGATATGTACGGAACAGACCTAGGTGCCACGTACAGGCTGACGACCATGATCATTGCCCAAGCCTTGAGCGCCTCGCTTCTCGGAAACAACACGACTAGGCCGAGTACTCCTCCTTGGCCTTTGCCTTCTCGCTCGCGCCCTTGATGATGTGGGAAAGGTCGCCAACTGCGATCATGGTCAGCACACTCTACGATTTCGTCGCTCGCCGGTCGTGACGTACCTGGCAGCTGGAATGGGAAGTCGAGGGAAGCGAGCAGGATGGCGAAGAAGATCCACCAACCCAGCATGCAGGTGACAAATGTACACGCGCCGGCTGCGACAAGAAGCTTTCCCGCGAACGCACTGTTGCCCTAGATCGATAGGTGTAAAGGTTAGGGCGTGTCTCAGACAGCTATTGAGGGTGCCACATACCAATGCCAGATGGAAGTAGGCCCCGGCGAGGAAGGCAAAGGCGAGGACGAGGGTGAAGAAGATGCCGAAGAAGACGATATTGGTGCGGAGGGCGCAGATCATGTAGATGAAGCACAGGACGCCCATGAAGACCTGGAAGAACGCTGTGGGTGTGTCAGTGGTGTGCCACCTTCGCCGCGCACCTAAGGGCCTTACCGAAGCTTGCGTTGAACGTAGGCTCCGTCAAGCCCTCCGCAAGATTGGTTGGGTCTGGGGAGAACGCCCCGTAGGCATTGTACATCGGGGTGAGCGTGGCGCCGAAGGAGATCCAGAAGGCGCCGAAGCTGCCGAAGACGACGAATGGGAAGGTGTTGCCGATGATCCACTGGTATGAGTGAGCAGTGCGTCGTGGAAGATTGGTGAAGGGTGCGCACCTCGCCGACTGCGCCCAGGATCATCAACACGCCGCCGAAGCCGAAGTAGACGCCCACGTCAGAGGCGCCGGCTCCGCCGGCACCGCGCCAGCCCATCAATATGCACGAGAGCGGAGAGAGGGAGAGCAGGAAGCCGATGAGTGCGCTTCGTGGTGTTAGCTATTGTTTCCCTGGGAACGTCGCGCTTGAAGCACTCACAGAGGCGTCGGGTTGCCGAACGTCTTTCGTAGCTCGCCGGCCACGCGGTTCTGGGGAGACAGGTAAAGCTTCTCGAACAGCTCGGGTGAGATGGACAGGCTGCCGGTCGTTCGGATGCGCCTCAGGGCTTCATCCGAGTCCGTGTTGTGGTCCAAGTGGTAGCCTCGGAGGCCGTCAGCTCAATTCGACGAAAGCTTGCGCGTCTGGCGAAGTACACACCACCGCCATTCTGGTTCCCATAGTCCTTCTCGAGCGGGCCGCTTCCTCGTGTGAAGTTCTCATTGTTCTGCGTCGCCTGGTAGGTGTCTACGTTGGTGGCCATGGCGTATGCTGAGCGCGAGGCGAGGTAGCAGAGTGCGGCTTGAGACTCGCCTTTCTGGTGGTGTTGGTGGTAGAAGAATGACAGAAGCAGCGAGACAGACTACGCCTACCAAGTGCAGGGAGGGCGGTCTGCTCTTAAGATTCGCTTGCGGCGGCCCCTCAAGCCCGGGAGCCAGGTCACCCACTCCACGCGAAGCAACCCCCTCTCCATCCGACCAGCAGACATCGAATCGGCGGCACGGTCGAGACCAAGCCCACAAGAAGCTCGTGCTTTCCGTCAACGCGTGTTGCCCCAAGCTGCCCCGGACGTGCTGTCGAGAGCTAGCCCAAAGCGGACTGGCCAGGCTCCCTCCCGTGCTGCGGTTGGCTGGCATGAGCCGTACCTTTCGTGCGCCCGCTAGCGTGCAATTCCGGGTTTCCGTGGATCTGGCAACCTTCGGGACGTCCTGGCCGGTCCACTCTGGCGTGCAGCAGGCGCGGCGGCTGGCGACATCTCTGCGTGCGGCGTGCTGGCCTGCGCTCGTCGCGAGCCAAGTCCAGCATCGCGTCGGCGAGGCTGGCAAGCTGCGGCGACTCCACAGCTGCACCCGGACAGACGGATAATCACGACGATGTCACGTTTGACGCTAGTCGCCGAGTCGGGTGCAGGGCGTCGATCAACGCGGGGAACCTGGCATTTGCGGAGGGCGGCCGCGGGGCGGCCTCTCGGGAATGACTGGTTTCCGGCCTCGCGTCCTGGTTGATGTGCGCGACGGATGAAGCTTTGAGTCTGCTTGTTGCTGCTCGCCAGACGCGCTGTGCCGACGCTGCCGGGTCCAGCAAGGGGTGGGCGCGTCGCTCGTCGGCCGAATGCCGATAGCCCATCCGTGCTGCTGTCCACAGAAGCCGCCACCCCTTTGCCTCGGTACTTGCCTCGTAGATCGCCAAGTCATGTGCGAGGAAGCATGCCAAATGATCCTGCCGGACCAATGGCGGTGGACGTGTGGTCATCGAAT
>JAWDJV010009901.1:0-14414 GCA_033119285.1 Teratosphaeriaceae sp. CCFEE 6253
TGCATGCCCGCCGACGGCATCGGGCCCGAAGTCATCGGCGCCGGTGTCGAGGTGCTGAAGACGCTGAGCCAGGCGTCGGGCGGGGCGTTCACGTTCCACTTCGAGGACTATGACTGGAGCTCCGAGACGTACAAGAAGCTCGGCAAGTACATTCCAGACGGCGGGCTGGAGGACCTCAAACGACACGATGCCATCTTCTTCGGTGCTGTGGGTGCTCCGGGTAAGCCTTGCAATTCGGTCGCGTTGGGGCCTGGCTGAACCGTATTCTAGATGTGCCTGATCACATCTCCCTCTGGGGCCTCCGGTTAGCCATCTGCCAGCCCATGCAACAATACGGTGAGCCTTCCTGAACTTCGAGGCCTGGTCCCGCATGAATGACTGAGAGTATCATGCAGCAAACGTCCGACCGACCAAGATCCTACGCGGGACCGAGTCGCCCCTGCGCAATGCCAAGACCGGCGACCTCGACTGGGTGATCGTGCGCGAGAACAGCGAGGGCGAGTACGCGGGCCAGGGCGGCCGCTCACACCAGGGCCAGCCGTGGGAGACTGCGACGGAGGTCAGCATCTTCACGCGGCACTGCGTGGAACGGCTGATCCGCTTCGCGTTCGAGGTCGCGCGGAAGCGGCCGAGGAAGCACATTACGGTGGTGACCAAGTCGAATGCGCAGCGCAATGGCATGGTCATGTGGGATGAGATTGCCGCGGAGGTGGCGAAGGATTTCCCGGATGTCGTGATGGAGAAGATGCTGGTCGATGCGATGACGTGCCGGATGGTGCTGCAGCCGCACTCGATCGACACCATTGTCGCGACCAACCTGGTATGTATTGCCAGTCAAAGATGTGATGACCACTGCTGACCTCACCACAGCACGCGGACATCCTGAGCGACCTCGCCGCCGCACTGGCCGGCTCGATCGGCATCGCCCCGACGTCGAACCTGGACCCCACGCGGCAACACCCCAGCATGTTCGAGCCGATCCACGGCTCCGCCTTCGACATCACGGGCAAAGGGGTCGCGAACCCGGTGGGCACCTTCTGGACGGCGGCGGAGATGCTGCGCTGGCTGGGCGAGGAGGACGCGGCGGACCGGCTGATGGAGTGCATCGAGGAGGTGTGCGGGGCGGGGATCCTGACGCGCGATCTGGGCGGCACGGCGAATACCAAGGAGGTCACGGAGGCAGTGTGCGAGGCGGTCCGGAGGTCGTATGGGGCGTCGAAGGGCTCGTCGTAGGGGCATTGAAGCTCTGCGTGCTCGTTCCCGTGTACACATACGACTTCACAATGCTATGGCACAGCTGTCCGTGGCCACCGGGCGGGCGGCGTTGCGGCTCCCTGACAATCGAACAGCACCTTACGTGTGGAAGGGCGGAGGGCGGTCTCGTGCCCAAGCTTGACCAGCGTGAGCTTCAAGAGGACGGAGCAAAGTGTGCCTCTGGCGGTGTCTGGAAGCGTTGTAATTGCATGTAGCATCGGCCCTCCAGCTGGGAGAGCGGGCTCGGTGTATTTGGAGATGTATCACATTATTAGCGAACGATCTGATCTTCGGTCCAGGTACGGACGGCAGGTACATGTACCTAGTGCTTCGTATCTGGACGGCGGGGCCCAATGGCGAACCCCTCTGCCGTGCCTGCATATCCGAACTACGCGGATCCTTGTTGATGGCTGTGCAACCTCACATGAAGCCCTATCGATTGCTTTCTCTTCACGCATCACGTTCTCCCCCGCCGATGCTATCATCGCGGTGTTCGCGTCACAGCAGAGAATGATGGCCGTCGCTGTAGATGTCTGACCCATCCATGTCGGCGTCATCCTGATGCGGGCACTCTTTGGTCCACTGCGGAATTGCTTGCTGCGAGGACATCTGCGAGACCACAGCAGTCTAGGCATCAGCATTCTGGACATCGCCAACCCAGGAAACCTCACATCACGATGGATCCCGGCGGCCTCTTGCTGTCGATTGCCACGATCGTGATCTGTCTGGACGAGATCACGGAGAGCTACGCCTCCGCCTCCGCCACCCTCGGCCTCATCAAGGCGCAGATCCGCGTGCTGGAGGCCGGCACCCGTCGCGTGCAGGAATGGCTCCACTACACCGACCCCCAGTCGCGCGCCGGCGTCATGGTCAGTCTGGGCGATGCCATTGGCACCGTCGCCTCCTCCATGGAGCGCCTGAACGAGGACATCGCCGCCCTCGCGCACACGGGGCCCAAGACGGCCAAACTCCTCGGGAAGAACGGGAGCAACCAGTGGGCCAGGACGAAGTTCGTGTACAACGAGGGCCGGCTCCGGAGGCACCTGACCGATGTGAGAGAGTGTGCCTCTCTCATGCACTTCACGCTCAATGTGTGCCAGCTGTCAGTCCGCCTGTTCCTCGAGATGGGAGAGAATTTTGCGCTGACGCTTCCCCAGACCAAACGGCCCAGTGGCGGCTCAGGAAGTGAGAGAGCTCAGTCTGGGCGCAAAGACGCTGCACCGGGCTCAGACATCGGCCCGACGGGAACGGAGATCCGTCATGCAGCAATCCGGCACGGCACAGTCTGAGTTGCACTCCGAGGACTACAACGACTTCGTGACCTCCGTCATGGCGGCCGAGGAAGAACTGCCAGCCGAGTCGCCCGCACCGAGTAGGCAGGCGTCGTCGGAATCATGCTCGACCGGTGCAGAATCCGCGCGCCAGGCTACTGTGCCGTACCGGCCTCCGAAGGACCGCAGTGAGCTCGTCCTACCATCGCCTTCCTCTCCAACTGTGCGAGACTCACCGGACGCGCAAGATGACGTCGCATTCCAAAATCTGGCAGGACCACGAACGTCGTCGCCCGGCCTCATCGGTGCGCCATCTCGGCCGGATGTCGAGCGTCAGCCATCTCACAATACACTCATGCGCGAGATCGGCTCCATGCTTGGAGAAGCGGACCGTAGTGCAGGCCAGGACTCTGCGTCCCCGCCACCCAACATCCCACTGAAGAACCGGCAACGGCTCCCTCACTACACTTCAGCGGACGACCGAAGCGGGTTGTATTCCCAAGCGCAGATCAAACGCAAACCCGTCTCACGCTCATCGGGAGATGCTTCAATGCCGACGCACACACCACCGTTCGACAGGCCTGACAGGGGGTCGTACTCGCCCACTTCGGGCACACCCTCACCCGATAGCTCGATAATGGCGAAGCTGACACCCCTGACCGAGAGCCTACGGTCGCTGAGCTCACGGGACTACATCAATGTCGAGCTGGACACGCCCCCGGCCTCGCCCTACGTCGATCACCCGCCAGCGTACGAGCCAGACACCGCGAGCTCGAGACCGGACGCCTTCAGCGTCGTGCCGCGCACACGGCGGAGAGGCACCGGGGGCTCGTCTCTCGCTCGGAACGTGGGCGTGTCGATCACTCAGTACGTGCGGGAGAACCGACTGCAGGACATCTCGTCCGCGTTGAAGGACGGCTACAATGTCAATGAGACAGATCCCATGAGCGGGACCACACCGATCGCGGAAGCGGCACGGTACAGGCGATGGGATGCCGCGCGACTCCTGCTGAAGTCCGGTGCCAAACTGCACGTGCGAGACCAGGCTGGAAACACCCCCGTGCACCATGCGGCCCTCGAGGGCGACACGGAAATGGTCCAGATGTTCCTCGATGCGGGCGGGCATGCGGAAGACTGCAACAAGCTCGGCCTGCAGCCTCTCCAGCTCGCCGTTGCCGGAGGTCACACCGATACCGTGCTGTGCCTCCTCAACGCGGTACCCTATCGGAAGACCAACGACGAAGCGCTAGTCAACGCCTTTCTCGGCGCGGTCAAGCTGGGCGACACGCCGACGGCACAGGCCGTGCTGTCCAAGGGCGTGAAGCCGAAGAAGATGAAAGACTCGTGGCGCATGACGAGCTATGCGGCGCAGAGTGGCAGCCTACCCATGCTGGAACTAGTGCTGAACGAGAAGGCCAGCCTCAAGGATCGGAGTCCGATGGGCTACACCCCGCTGCACTTTGCCGCGTTCCAGAACCATCAGCCCATGGTCGAGAGATTGCTGAGCTTGAAGGTACCGTGGAAAGCGACGACGAAGAAGACGGGCGAGGTAAGAGATCGGCCCAGCCCTGAAGGTAGTATGACTTGGACTGACTCTCGTGGGCTAGACGGCGTTGCACATGGCCGCGGTGCAAGGCCACACCAGCACGGCGCTGGCGTTGATCGCCCACAAAGACGCCAACGTCACGATGCAGGATGCGGACAACCAGGAGCCCATTCATCATGCGGTGCGCAAGGGAGACGTCAAGGTCACCGCGGCTCTGATCGAGGAGGGGGCAAAATTGAAAGAGGTACGCGCTCCATTGGTCTCACGGACTAGGCACGACCGCGATATCACGCTGACCATACCACGCATCGTCTGCAGGCCAACAAATATGGTTGGAAGCCTGTAAGTAAGCCCGACTGCACCAATACATCATGATCCCTGACTCGTGCAATATAGATACATCTCGCTGCCGCCTACGGCCACGTGTCACTCATAGCCGAATGCATGACGCGGGGCATCAGCATCGAGGAAAAACTGATGACCCCCTCCTTCAAACCGGACAAGCGCACGAACCAGTCCGCCCGGCGAGGCTACTGGGCCGAGATCCGCTGGCCCCACGCCGGCGCCCGACCACTGCACCTGGCGCTGGAGTTCGGCCACGACGATGTGGCCAACATGCTCATCGCGGGCGGCGCGAAGCTGGACGAGAGCGACAGCCGGGGCTGGCGGCCCCTGCACGTGGCCGCGTGGAGCTGCCGCTCGGACATGGTCGAGCTGCTGCTGCAGAAGGGCGTGAGCGTGGACTCGAAGACGGTCGACGGGCACACGCCGCTGAGCCTGGGCTTCCGCGAGCACGGCCTCATGGCCGACGAGGGCCACCGCCGGCGCATCTACGACGTGCTGTCCATGGCCACGGCGCGCAAGAAGCCGTCCATGCTCCGGCAGCTGACGGCTTTCGTCGCGACCAGCCCCTCGGACAGCAAGACGGCGCGGCAGCGCAATCTGGCGTGGCACAATGCCCTGCTCGCGGAGGCGTTGTACCAGCCGAACGGGGCGGCGGCGGATGACGGCGAGCTGGAGGACGACATGTCCGAGTCCGTCGATGGCACGGAGATTGGCCTCGCGGTGTCGGATGATCAGGAGCAGTGCCCGCATGACCTGTACGACCCGCAGGTCGGATCGTCCCGGTCGGCGTTGACGGCGAAGGCGTAGGCCCGCCAACCTGTAAGATACGCCAACTTCCATATCTCCGGCTATGAGCCGTCCACCGTCCTGGGCGGATCAAGAGCCTTTTGGATAGCCACAAGACTCTTGACCGTCTCCATGACCGCCGGCCCAAACTCGAAGCCCAGTAAGATGGAGCACCGCACCGCGATCGCCGCCAGCCACTTCCGCGCGTCCTCGTCGTCCCCCGTCTCGCGTCTCTCCACGTAGCCCCCTGGCGCCGCCGCCGGGTTTGCGGCCGCCCCAGCGACCAGTGTAATCCAGAACAGAACCCCGGCGCCGTGGCCCCAGCACTCGCTCGTGTCGGTCCTCATCAGCGCGTTCCGGATATGGATGTGCAGCGCACAGTGCTCCACAGCGGGCGCTTCCCTGGCCAGTGTCCCGGACTCGAGGCTGCGATAGGAGGCGCTGGCCTGCAACTCCTGCGCGGCCCGCGAGAAGGGGTTGCGCTGGAGGAGGGCGTGCGCGTAGATGGTGGAGGTCAGGCGGGCGGCCTCGTAGGTGTACCGGTCGCTCATCTGTTCGAAATCGAGGTCTTTGGCTGGGGAGAGCGCGAAGATCCGGGCTGCCACCGTGGTCAAGTCCGCCTTGGTCTCCGCATCCTCTCTGGGCGACACGTCTGAGTCCTGTCGATGAGTCTGAGAGCGCGCCATCCCTGCACAGAAGACGACGGTCATGTGGCGTGCATGCTCGAGGACGTTGCACATATGACTGTCTGGGGCGAAGGCTTTGTACAGCGTCCAGTATCCCGACGATCTGCAGTACACTGGAGACTCTGGCAGCGGTCGGAGGTCCTCGGGCGGGTCACCTTTCATCGACTCGGCGAAGTCACAGAACATGGACGGTGGCTGCGTTTCGCGCGTGATGGCTATGATGTACATGGTACTGCCGGCTATCAGCACTGCGCCAACCTCGTTCAGGACTTGGCCTCCCATACACCGTCACCACCCCCGCCAATTGGCCATGCACGCCCAGCGCACCGAGTCCGCCTCGGGTCGAGACCATAGCGGAGAGACCGCGCTGGTGGACCCGCATGACGCCGTCGTCGCAGCCCATGATCTCGGCGTTCAGCAAGTGCACCACCGCCACCATCGTCGCATCGGACGTCCGCATCTCCGGGTCGCTCATGCTCTGGTTGATCATGCTGGTGACTTCGTGCCGGACGCGTGCCCGCTGCACGGACTCGTACCTGGGCCGCTGGTCCGGCGGACGGGCGGAGCGGCTCATGATGTCGTCGTGGGCGGAGGAGATGGCGATGGTGGAGAGGAAGGCATGGCGAGCCTTGAGGAGGGTGGGCACCCAGTGGTCCGCGATGCCCCTGCTGCCGAACCGTCGGCTACCTGGACATTCTCATTACATCAGTAGGCTGATAGGCATGGGGATAGCATGGCCAAGCTTACAGCTCCACTTCAGCTCGTTGACTCGCAGGGACGGATCGTCGAAGGCCGGCCACGAATTGAACGGGTCGAGGTCGCCGCCGAGAAGCTGCGGTGGGAAGGGGACCTCCTCGGCGTCTGTGCCCAGGTAGACATGATTGCGGAAGCGTCCGTTGCCCCCAGTCACAAGAGGCGAGCCGTCACACTGTCCGCCTCGCAGTAATCCCCGGGCGCGTAAGTGGCCACTCGCCGGCGGATCCTCTCGTCGCGATCGAGCGGCGCTCCTGCTCCCATCAAGCCCAGTCGCAATGCTCGCGCCGTCACGGGATGGTAGGGTGCCCACTCCCCGGCATATACGCTTCCTGATCCGAGTTGCTTTCTGCCCGTTGACGCGGGCGTCCTTGCTGGCGGGCTTGGAGGCTTCCTTCGCGAGGTAGTCTTTCATGACATGCTGGCGGTTCAGCCGGAGCTCCGCGGGATTGCGCAGCTGATCGGGGTTGCTGACGACGACGAAGCGGATGGTGCTGCCGCTGCTGGAATCCCTAGAAGGTATACTGATCGGTGATGGTCGATGGCAGCTGGGTTGGCCGGACGTGCCAGCGGCGGGTTGGGGTGGCATGTCGTCGCTGACTTGGCGAGCGTAGATGCAGGTCTGTTGCTGCCTCATGGGCTCCAGAGCCCTGTGTACCTGTGTCATTGGGTTGTTCAATCACAGCAGTCGTCAATTGATACATGCAGGTGTATGTCAGACCCTTGTGCCTTAGCGGGTTCTCCTGGGGAATGCCTATGCCTATCGATCATGCGTCTATCAAGACGTTATGTGGTCAACAGATACGCTATTGTTCGACGTCAATCAGCTGTTGTACCGATTGTCAATCGATCCCGTTGTTCTGACCTGTGTAGACCGGAAGAGGACCAATAACTCCATGAATTCGCTCGGTAATTTCAATGTCTTTACCCCGCAGGGTGAAGTACAAGGTAATGACTTGAGCACGATACAGTACCTGTTTGACAACATCACCCACCCGAGACCCAGCAAGGCGAGAGTCCATTGACCTCGCGCACCAAGCCTCATATCACCTCGTGCCGGCAGTCCGAACCAATTGCAGATTCTCTCGCCTCTCCTTTCTGACACCCATGGCCCCCTCCCGGAGCGAGATCGAGTCCCTCGCCGCTCACCTCGCTTCCGCGGACCAGTCCCCCTTCTTCGCGCGCGTCTCCCCCGATGTTGTCTGGGACGTGATGGGTGCGATCCTCGCAACGCCCCGCCCGCGCGAAACCACCATCGCTGATCTATGCTCTTTCTCCCGCGCAGGCACGCACCCGGCGGCCGGGCACTTTACCAGTCTCGGTACGTACATCATGTATGCTGCAGACCGCACAACTGTGTCTCATCTTATTCCGGGACATTGACAGCGTGACGCGCGCAGAGACGTGGAAGCACGGCGCCTTGGGCGTAATCAACCAGCGCCTGACCGAACCCCTGAAGCTGAAGATCGTCAACGTCTCCGGCGGCGGCGCGGACCAGGAGTGGGCGACGGTCGAGCTAGAAGCCAACGGGGTGTGCAAGAACGGTCTGTCCTCCCTCTCCCCTTGGTCGCGTAGAGAAGAGCATCAGAAACCCTGGCCAGCTCTCACGGCGGTGTGTCGAGCGATGTTGGACTGACGGTGTGGGAAAGGGATGGAGTACCCACAGCGCTACGCCTGGATCATGCGCTTCGACGACCGCGGCACCATCGTGCAGGTCCGCGCGTATCTGGACTCGGCGCTGGTGCAGAAGGCGGTGGATCAGAATCCGTAGGGCGGCTTGGATGGCGAGTGGCGGAGACTATGCTCGATGGGGGCGTTCATAGGCGCGGTCGATTTCTTTGGCAAGGTCACGCACCATCCCAGATGTGGTGTCTTGTGGCGCCACGCCAGAGTGGCTCGGGGCGAGTCTCGTGTGAATGTGCGAAGGAGGCATATCCTCATCTTTACGCGCCCATGTGGAAGTAATCCCCTCCACTCTCGCTCGGAGTCGTCGTCTCGGACGAAATCGCCACCAAACTTCGCGCGCCACTGCCGCGCGAGGATGAGCGCCTGCCCAAGCCATTCGCCGTGCCGCCACGGCCGGGCGCCTCCTCCTCTGCCGCCCGGCCTTCATCCAACCCATCACCGAGTCCCGCCTCACCAAGCACAGCCCTTAACGTCCCACCGCCTGCGTCAATTCCGACCAGGAACCTGGCCAACTCGGCACACAGCTCCCACTCCCCGGCCGCCACCGCTCGCCCCAGCAATCGCGCAAACGCCCTGGTCTGCGTCCCCGTCCCCGCCGCCCCTTCCCGCGCATCGTCAAACGCATGCAGCACGAGCAAATACCCGGCCGCTGTTTTCAGCTTCCCCAAGTCCAAGCTCCGCTCAAACAGCGTCTGAATCGGCGGCAAGCAGGCGAACAGCGTCCGCCAGCTCCGCAGCTCAGTTTTGCGCGTGCAGTTGACCACCACGTCCAGAAACGCCGGAAACGAGTACAGGAACCCGACGACGGTGGGCAGGAGCGCGGTCTCGGGCGGCATTGGCGGGTCGTCGACCTCGGCGTCCAGGACGTCGTGGAGCAGGACCTCGAGCGCGTGGGCGAAGTAGGGCAGGTGCGCGTACGCCTCCGCCAGGTGCAGGGCGGCAGGGGCGTTGTACTCGGCGAGGTGGTGGCGCAGGAGGTGCGGGAGGAAGAGCTGCGTGCGGGGCTGGGGGCGGAAGAGGGCGAAGTGGAGGTCGCGGCGCTGGACGAGCTCGCTGTCGAGGCCGTGCGCGATGCCCGTGTGGACCAGGACGGATAGTGGGAAGAAGTCCAGCGGGACGGTGACGGTGGGCGGGAGCTCGCGGCCGAGCTCGGCGGGAGCGCAGGCCAGGACGTCGGTGATGTCGGTCCAGACGCGGTAGGCCTCGCCGTCGAAGAACCAGAGGGAGTCGCGGAGGCTGTGGCTTAATGCTGCGGCGCCGGGTGCGTGGTCACTCTCGTCGCTTGCAGTGAGGGCGTCCGGCGTGTCGCGGAACAGGATGTAGTATTCGACGTTAGGAGCGATGACTCTCATATCGTACTTCAGCTCCCCTTGCTCGTTCGTCGAAGGTTGCAGCAGGACCAATTTCCCGTCCACCAGGAACAGCACCGACGCCGTAGCCACGTCCTGCGACGGATCGCCGTGCTCGACCTGATCCTCGGGCAACAGCCAGCTGATGGCGCGCACGCGCGGCGGCGCCCGTATGATGCCGTGGAAGCCGATCTGGCCCACCTGCACGAGTCGGACGGCGCTCCCGCTCGGCGCGATGATGTAGTGCAGGAGCACGTTCTCGTAGGTGTACACCAGCAGGGAGTCCGTGCCGGACGTCGTGGTCAAGATTGCGGGGTGTGAGAGTTCTTCCTCGCACACGACGCGCTCGAGGGGCTTCTCCCGGGAGTAGACGCGGAGCGAGTACTGACTTCCGGCCTCCACGGCCACGATGAGGAAGTGCTTCCACCAGGTCATCCCACCACGCACAGCAAACCCATCCTCGACGGAGGGGTCCTCGAAGGTCCGCCAGCGACCGGACGCAACGCTGTAATGCGCTAGCCCACGCCGGCCAGCGACAGCGATGTACTTGCTGTCCGGCGACACCGCAGAGAGCTTGATGGGCCACTGATCTGCTAGATAGCTGTTGGGTACCTGCACAGTCTGCCAAAGGCCCACGCCCTCGGGCACGGCGGTCACATCCTGCACGTCATGTCCGCGGTAAAACGTGACGGTCGTACTGCCCACGAGCAGTCCTCGTGTGATGTTGGGCGTGGTCAAGCAGGTCGAGCCTGCACTCCGCGCCATCTCGAGGAGCCAGATCCGGTCATCGTGCGCTGCAAGCAAAGCCAATTCGCAACCGCCGCCGAGCCAGAAAGCAGAACGCACGCCGTGTAACCAGGTCTCGTCGTTCGGTTTTGAGAGCGATCGATCGACGCCCAGGGAGCTAGCGAGCAGCTTGCCATAGACGCTCCACATTGTCCAGCCGCTCTCGTAGCCGACGAAGAGGCAATGGCCATCGGGTGAGTATGCTAGGTGCGTGATCTGACCTGTCATGGAGGACGTGGCTTGAGACTGATGTCCGTGCGAGAATGGCACATTGCCATTGTAATCCTTCACAGTGTAGACGTCTACATGGCTGTTTGCGAGGCCGACAGCGATGAGGGAGAAGCGGGCATTGATTGCCACTTTGATCGACTCGTCACCCTCCACCGTGAGATCCGGTGCGCGAAAGCAGTAGCCTTGAAAGAGAGGTCTGGTCCCGTTTGCTTCTGTCGAACGAGGTCGGCGCTGCACCGCGTACGCATGGCCGGAGCCCGAGATCCAGCACATGAGGTTCATGGGCCGATCGTGCACCATCTCAACAATCGCCTCGGCATTTCCATACCAAGGCATGCGGCTGGTGAGTTCGGTGCTGGTCTGCGGCGTGCCTTCCTCGGCCGCCCAGCGTATGCACTGCAGCGCGACCGGCTTCCGGGTCGCCACCACCAACTCGTCGTCGAGAGCGAGCGCGCAGGAGATGCCCGCATCGATGCGGATGACCATGCGGAATCGGAGACTGATCTCTCGGATCCCGCCGCCCTCTCCTGGCCCGGCGTCTGCAGTCGCAGTGCGCGCGGTATACCCGTCTGCCGTACTACCTCGTCGGGCATGGCGGTGGGTTTCCGGGAGTTGGGTGCGATAGACCAGCGCCTGGGGATCTGTGGTGACGCCGTAGGTGATGAGGTAGCCCAGCGTGGTCTGCACCACGACGACGAGCGCGTCTGGGCGCAGCAAGAGTGCGCAAGTGGGTCCGTAGGCTTCCAGGGATTGCGGAGAGCGGACGATGGAGGCCAAGGCTACGGTGGGCTTGGCTTGCCATATCGTCAGGGACGAGCGTGTGATGGTCGTGAAGTGACTGCCGCTGCGGGAGAGCTTGGCGGACAAGATCTCACTGCCGGCGGATTCGGTTGCAGGCTCGCCATTGTGTGCGCCATTGCGAATCTCGCCTTGCGTCACCGTCTTGCCATCATCCCCCACGTCGCTGTTGCCATGCTTTGGCGCCGCTCGGGAAGCGCCGCTCTCTCCCAAGCCATCATTCGAAGCAGATGTGGTCGCCGGCGCAGTCGCGTGTGTGGACAAGGCGTAAGCTCTGGGCGCGCCGATGGGCCAGTACATCGCTCGACCGGAATCTGTCCCGATGAGCTCGCGCCGGCATCGTCGCGGCGCGTAGTCCTTCTCGTCCCACTGCAACCTCACGCCGGGAAGAGAGAGTGTGTCGGAAGCAGACGAAGGCAGTAATCCCATGGAAGCCGTATCGAAGCGAATAGAGTTCATGCGGCTCTTCGGCACTCGGCATCGCGCATCTGCCTCCCGTTCCGAAACTTAAACGTCACATCCATCTGGATGCGAGCGACCTCGAATCGCACGTCGACGCCAGTCCATAGTCTTGACCAAGACACTCTACTAGTTCACATCTCGCGACATGGGCAGAGAGTCCTCACGCGCATGATCCATCAACACCTTATAAGACTCGCGGCCATGGACGACTTCGCCAGCGACACCGACAGCGACTACACCAGCTACTGGCGGGATTGGGTATGTGATATGTTCTTCTCAACTTCTCACAATGGTGTCTACATTTTCCCCCGACAAGCACATGGATGCTTCAGATCATGGGCTGGGAATGTCTTTGTGTCTAGCAAGCCGCAGCAAGCTTTTGCGATATTGATGTGAGACCATGTCTTCCACGGCGAGGATGGCTTGACTGCACCCGCATCCAGGCCTGGGATACTGTTCGCAAGGGACACACTACTTCTCCTACGGCCCAGTAGAAACGCGCTTGATGTCTGCTTTGGCCGCGCTCCTATCTCCACGGCGCGTTGATTTTCGAGGCGTCGTATGCTCGCCTCTCACTTGCCATGATCTATGCTAACACCTCCACCTCCAGTTCATCTCCTCCCGCGGCAACGAGTACTTCTGCGAGATCGACGAGGACTACCTGACCGACCGCTTCAATCTGACGGGCCTCAACACGGAAGTCCAGTACTACCAGTACGCCCTTGACCTGGTCACCGATGTCTTCGACATGGAGGTCGACGACGACATGCGCGAGCAGATTGAGCGGAGCGCCCGACATCTTTACGGGCTGGTGCACGCACGATACATCGTCACGACGAGGGGGTTGGCCAAGATGGTATGCACTTTCGCCACTCCATCATGTCCCTCACCACTTCAATCAAATGACCAAGCTGATCGTCACGCCAGATGGAAAAGTACAAGACCGGCACCTTTGGCAAATGTCCCCGCGTCCTCTGCCAATCGCACGCCCTGCTCCCGCACGGCTCCCACGACACCCCAGGCCACAGCAACGTCAAGCTCTACTGCGCCAAGTGCGAGGACATCTACAACCCAAAGTCCTCCCGCCACAACAGCATCGACGGCGCGTACTTCGGCACCTCCTTCTCCCAGATCCTGCTGCAGGTCTATCCCGCGCTGGTCCCGGCGAAGAGTCAGCGGCGATACGAGCCGAGACTCTACGGGTTCCGGGTACATGCGAGCGCGGCGCTGATGCGGTGGCAGGAGGAAGGGCGGGATCAGATGAAGGCCCGGTTGCGGGGCCGGGATATGGAGACGGGGTTTGAGGAGGAGGATGCGGAGGAGGAGGAGGACGGCAGCGAGGGGGCGGATGGTGCGGAGGGCGAGGAGGGCGAGGACGGGATCGATGACATGTTCGAGGGGAGGATGCAGGCCGTGCAGTGATGCGACGGTTCGAGAGGGTCTTGTTGCGTGGAGGTGGAATTGAAACTGAACTGCATGGTACCCCTAGGCATTACGAGACGCACGATACCCATACGCGGCAAGTCTGCATTGGTATGATATGATCTGACTTTCATCTCACATGAACTCCAAGGCCTCTGCATTGACGTGGTTTGCCACTGACATGTGCCTCGTCGGGCATGCTTACCGAGTGAAGCCAGCAAGCTCGCTGGCCCTCAGAGGACCACACGCTCAAGCGCGACTTCAGCAATCAAACACGGCTGCATTCATCTCGCAGCCTCGAAGGCATCTCCTCTGATCTCCTCTGATCTCACGGACAGCCTTTGCTCGATCGAGGACCATTGGAAGCGGACCAGGAGCTGCGACCTCAAAATTCACTTGGCGTGAAGTGAGGTCCAGCGTAGGTGCACATGTGCACGAAGAGGCGCAGCCACTGAATAAGAAGAGCCATTGTTCTGTTGAGCTCACTCCTCTAGCACCTTTCCATTCTCACATTTGGCTCGGATCGATCTTTCCACATACTGACATCTACCCATTGAGCTGGCAGTCTGGCACTGCGGCTCCTGCGGCACTGAGCAGGCCCCTACTCGCCTACAGCGACACTTGACGGTGTTGAGTGCCACATACCCAGCCACTACCTGCTATCTACCAGCATCCAGACACCCCGAGTCACCATCACCATCGCCATGGCGATCTCACCGAATCCGTTCGACACCTTCCCCATCGAGACGACTCAGCACATCGCCTCCTACCTCGCCTCCGACTTCGACCTGAACCACTTCCGCCTCGTCTCGCCCTCCACACTCGCCGCCGTCGACGCGGACAACGACTCCTTCTGGCGGCGCCGCTTCCACGCCGTCTTCGAGAGGCCCACGACGTGGACGCCGGCCGAGCAGAGGACCAATGCGCATTTCAAGGCCGAGTACCAGAGGTGCCGGCACGTACTACTCTATGGCGCGAAGTTTGAAGCGGCGTTGGGGAGTGGGGGGAGGGGTGGGAGTGTGAGGAATCAGGGGGCGGA
>JAWDJV010009902.1:0-14371 GCA_033119285.1 Teratosphaeriaceae sp. CCFEE 6253
CCGGTCGCGTCAATCCGCACGAGATCGCTCGACGATGCCGAGACGCCGTCTCTGCGCGACGATGCGGGTACATGTACCCACCTACTCACAGCGAGCCACCGGCAGTGGATCCACTGCACAGGGCTTTCCGCGCCGGCCATCTTCCACAGGCCCGCAAGGGACAGAGTTGCAGACATCATAACGCCCCGTGGCGGATTGTGGTCGCATGCAAATGTTACCCGGCTTGAGATTTGAGAACCGACGAGTCCTACATGACAAGAAGCACCCCCAGCCAAGGCGCTACCACCTAGATCTCAAGCTAGCGAAGGATGATCGTCGGCCACGCCTGCCTAGCGGTAGATCGTCTGCTGGCAATTGGCTATTCTGGATCCGCTCCCGCACGTTCCGTCGGCCCCTCTGTCATGCTTCTATCGCCACGTGCGACTCCGGATTGCCACGATGATAATGGGGACTAGAGTGGATATGGTACGTCAAGGAGGGGAATACGCAGCGGCCTGCACGTTGATGGACGCGCGACGAACGCCCTAGACTCTCACTGCAGCTCCACTCCACACATGCAGTGGTCATGTTCCTCCTCGAAGTGCCCACTATACCGCCATGCAAATGTACTTGGCAGATTAACGAGTCGACTCGATGTCAAATAGCCTAGGCAAAGGCATCGAGTACAGGATCAAGCTGCCAAAGGTAGCCACGAGCGCCTCACGGGTACGCATGGCATCCCGCTCTTGACACCGTGTACATCCCACCGCACGCTAGCGCGATTGCCACGAGCGTGCGATCTGCTTGAGTAGGAAGGCGGCAAGATGATAACGGGCCCATGTCCACGCGGCCACTTGGCGGGACGAAAGCAGGGCGCTGGCAGGCGAGCATGTCCATCACAGGCCAGTGACCTTGTCATGCTCGCCCTAGCGAGCCATCCTCATCGGCAGTCCTGCGTTTGCCCTAGTCGCGTCAGGTCCCCTCGACTTCGGTGGCTAGCCCACTTCGTGGTCGGCCAGCTCCACGATATCGCTCAAGCCCACATGATGAGTCTGCGTGCCGCATCTGGAAGGTACCGGTAGCCGGGTTGCAGAGAGCGTGCACGAGATGAGTCTGAGCATCGCTCCGTCACATACCGCGGTGGTATCGTGAATGTCCAGAGCGATTGCGCGCAGTCCGTCATAGGGAGAGTCTTGTCCCAAATCTATGGCCAAGGTGTCTGACTGGACTTTGCTGATGGACTTCCTTGACGATCCCGTGCGCTCCAGCAAGAGCACATGTCCTCGAATGAACGTAAGCAATGATATGCGAAAGAGGAAAGGGCACGAGACCTTGGTACTCAAAGCTCGCATTATAGATGGGCTCTGTCGACCCTCGAAGTCAGGACCTATGCGACTCGGGCTATCCACTGCCCGTCTTGGTGACTCCTGTTCTGCGATCAGAGGTGGGTGATGTGGCCTCGGTCGGGAACAAGCAATCAGCACGCCTGATCGCGACAAGACCTTGCCATTCAGTCGATCGCCGGTACTGGCTTCGAGTAATGACTCCTCGATGGGACTGTCGCGTTCTGGAGACGCCGAAGTGGCGCATTGCGATACCACAGCGTGACGTCGTGTGCGCCACGCGGAGGCGCTGGGCTCGTTCAAGCGGCGGCTTTGGCGTGAACCACGGGGTAGGCGCTGGCGTTCCACACACACGCGCACGCGTGCGACCCCTCCATGTATTCACCCGCATCGGTGCAGGTCAATAGAAGTCGAGACTGCAGTTCAAGATCCGGGTCGTCATGCGGGGAAAGCCGCTAGTCTCGAATGGTGCAGATCCAAACAGCCATTTGTTTACATCTGGGGTGCAGCTGCTGATCTCCACCTTACAACTCAATCGGCTCTTGAACAACTGCAGCAGCCAGCGTGCACAAGCCCATACCGCTGACTATCCACTGCGATCATCAAAGCTTCCGAGTCGTTCAAAGCAATCGACACCAACGATGCCCCGTCTCACGCGCGCAAAGGCGGCTGAGATCGCTGAAGAGCTGCACGTCGACGAGGATGCCGTGCTTGGACTGCCGAGCGACAGCGGCCCGTTGGCCATTCTCATGAAGACACCAGAGCCGATCGATCGCAAGACTCTTGGCGAGATCGCGCCCAACAGCACCGGGAGTAAGGAGGAAGGCGAAGTCGTGGATCTTAAGAAGTCCACGCGAAGCCGGAAGGGCGCCAATAAGAAGGGTGGGAAGGACGATCTCGCAAGCAGCACGGCGAGCCACTCCAAGGGAAGAGTAACCGCAGCCGACGGTCATAATGGAGAGCCTCTGGACGCTGATATGGCCAATCCCGAAACGAGCGCTGTTGACACTGCTTTTGAGACACTGTCTGACGTCCCAGTGGAGACTACGAGGCACCTGGCCAAGACCGACTCAACCTCACTTCACACCAATTCGGATCCTTCTGCTCCCACGATTGACGCTCCCACTTCTCCGCTCCTCAGCGCAATGCCTAACATCATTGCTTCCCTACGCAAGGATACACCGGGCAAGCGATCAACCAGCAACAAGGAGAACGTAGAGCCAGTGGTTTCGTCGACGCCGTCAGCACTCACACCACGCACAGCAGTCACCTACGACGCGCTGGAGCACGCAGTCGTGCAAGCTGCAACACCACCTGGGCCATCACGACGACCGTCGACAGTAGAACTTCCGTGCGATCAGGCTACTCCAGCAGCAGAGCCGTCTGCTACGCTGGCAGAGCCCGGCTTAGCCGCTGTACCCGTCGAGGCAGCAACCGTCCAGCTCACCGCCTCGGCAGACTCCATAGATGCTCTAGATGCACTTGAAGACGCTTTGGAGAAGGTGTCATTGAAGGTGCCGCAGGTCCAGCGCACACCTGAGAAGTCCAAGCCAAAGAAGGCCGCGCCAGTCGTCCGCACCACGAAAGCAAGCTTGGCGAGGTTGTCCATGGCCCTGGCAGAGAAGGCCGGTGCTGCTGACAAGACGGCCACCTCTGCGCGTCCTCGACCATCAACCATACTGGGCCGAAGTAGCAGCGTCCGTCAAAGCACAACTCTCAGATCTGAGATGGCCAGCAAGCGCATTCCATCCGGCGCGGCTAAGAAGCCAGATGCCGGGGCCGAGCTGCGCGAAAACAAGGAGGTGGCCATTCCGCATAGCAAGCCGAGACCCGTCTCCCTCTCCTTCCCAACGCCGCCACCACCGCCGAAGTCGAAGAAGGCGCCAACGAGCTCGACGTTCCAACTGCCTGGTGAAGCAGTCGCCGCGAAGCTCAGAGCTGCGAGGGAGGAGCGCATGCAGAAGGAGGTGGCGGTGGCAGAACAGAAGAAGGCGGCTTTCAAGGCCAGGCCGGTCCCGGCTGGCTTGGCGAGAGCACCGAGTGTACGCCAGACGACGGCGAGCAAGGCCAGGGAGTCCTTGATGGGTGCGAAGCCCACCGACGCCAGTGGGCCGAGCGCCGCGTACAAGCGTGCTCAAAGCGCCATGGCCCCGGGCACGACGAAGCCGCGTGCTGTCTCCAAGGACTTCGCCGCACCCGGAGCCTCTCTCCGGCCACCCACGAGCGAGCTGAAGGTCTCCAAGCGTCCCTCGACCGCGATGGCGAACATCAGCAAGCCCCGCGCTTCCAATGGTTTGGGCGACTCGGCCCCCGCTCCAATAGCTGGGCAGCGCGTGCCCTCTGGCAAGGGCACGTCCAAGGGCAAGGAGGTCTTCAATCGCGCCGCGGCTGCGAAGGAAGCTGCGGAGAAGGAGAAGCGCGAGAAGGAAGGGGCGGCGAAGAAGGCGCGTGTGGCGGCGTCTGAGCGGGGGCGGCAGGCAAGCAGGGAGTGGGCTGAGAAGCAGAAGGCGAAGAAGGTCGCTGCTGTTGGTAAGGTCGATGCGAGTCCGAAGGCTAAGGTCGATGCCAGTGAGGTCTCAATCACCAAGGAGGAGGGTGTGGTCGCTTAGGCTGGCCTGGCATCATGGAGTCGGCATTGCGGTGCTGGAGCGCGTAGGCACTGGACAACAAGGCAGCGACAAAGCAGGCGGATAATGGAATTTCGTGTGGAATAGCGATGGCGCCAAGGAAGGCGCTCATGGGGCACGGCGACTGGCTTGAGAGGTCTTTGACCCGTAACAATCATGGATTTGTACATCTTGTTGGTCGATGGGTATACGGCTAATCATCAATCATTCATTATGATGCTCGCAATGTTGGCGAGCCATTTGTCTACGTCTCTAACCAGTCCAAGAACTCCGGCGTGAAGTAGCTGACCACGATACTCGCGCCCGCCCGCAGGATACCCTCGGTCGCCTCAAATGCCATGGCCTTCAGATCGAAGACGCCCGCCTTCGCCGCTGCATGGATCATAGCGTACTCTCCACTGACGTGGTAGGCCGCGACTGGCATGTCCTTCCCAATTTCCTTCGCATCTGATATAATGTCCAAATACTGCGTCGCGGGCTTCACCATGATGATGTCGGCTCCTTCGCTTATATCCCTGTGTATCGCTCGCCTCGCAAGACCCCGTCCGCCAGGCGGTAACTGGTAGCACTTCCTGTCGCCAAATGAAGGCACCGAGCCTGCAGCATCCCGGAAAGGACCATATAGACAGCCGGAGAACTTGGCCGAGTAAGACATCAGCACCACTCTATGCGCGATCCCGGCCTCGATGAGCTTGAGCTTGATCGCGCGTATCCGCCCATCGTTCATGTCGGAAGGCGCCACGCAATGGGCACCCGCTTCCGCGTACGCCATTGCGACATCGGAGACGCGGTCGACGGAGAGGCTGTTGTTGAGCGAGCCGTCGTCGTGCAGGATGCCGCAGTGCCCGTGACTCGTGTACTCGCAGAGGCAGACATCGGCGATGATGAACAGGTTCGGGAAGGCGCGCCGCAGGAGACGAATGCCGGCGATGACTGGGCCTTGCGGATCGTCTGCTGCGGTGCCCAAGGCATCTTTTGCGGACGGTGCGAGCGGGACGCCGAAGAGGATGACGCTCTTGAGGCCTTTGGCGGTGAGGGGCTTGACGAAATCGACGAGTCGGTTCAGGCCCATGCGCTTCTGGCCCGGTAAGCTCGGGATGAGAGTGCTTTCGTCCGGGTTGTCAGTGATGAAGAGGGGGTAGACGAGCATGCTCTTTGTGAGCTGCCGCTCCGCCTGCCATGCGCGCGCCAGCGGGTGAGAGTAGCCGCCATGGAGCTGGGACGAGATGTCGCCGGAGATGCTGACGCTGGTCGCGGCGGTGGAGGCGTAGGAGCGAGCGCGGGAGATTTGCGAGCGGGTATCGTTGCCGGTGGTGGAGTTGGTGTGGGGTGGCGAGGGGCGCTGGGAGTCGCGGAAGGTGAGGTCGGAGACCAGGTTGGAGAAGGACATGCTGGAGGTGGTGAGATTGTTGGAGGAAACTGCTCGCTTTCACTTCTTACAATTGAGGAATTCTGACGCCACTCGAAGGTCCAATGAACCGCGGTCCAGTGTCAGCCCTGTCATCCGGAACAGCGGCTCTCCCCGTCTCGGGCCGGCGACGAGATGGAACGTCTCTCCATCAATGTTGCATGTACCCAGAGCGAAGTGTATGATGTCCTGCAACACCACCGACGAGACGTATACAGGTAGCGGGATCGTGACGGACATCTCAGCAGCGTAATCTGTGTGGACAAAATAACGCCAGAAGCTCATTCTCATCACACAGTGTAGCGCCTCCGGACGTCGTCCGGCCTGCCTCTGACGGCAGTCTGCTGTGAACATGGACGAAAAACGGATGGAGCTCACGGAGACTGACGGGGCCGGCAATGTCATCGCGACCTACGTCTCGTCGCCTACAGACTCGTAGGGTGTTTGCAGAGTGGATATCATTGTGGGTAGTGCTAGCACTTCGTTGGCTGCTTTTCGTAGTAGATCCCTCTCTGACCCTTGAGTTGCAGCAGCCCACAGATAAAAGGCCATGGCAGAGACTCCTGGATGTCTTTCTTCCTGCTGGGTACCCGCACAGTGTCACGGATGACTACCTCGAGTCAGTGGCGCCATGAATCAAACTACAGCTCGCAGAAGCTAATTTGTGTTCAGATACCAAATCTATGTACGGCCGCCCCATACTATAGGGCTAGCATCGACGCTCGCGCTGACGATCTCAGGACTCACTCCAAGCATTTGCGAGCAGCATCGCCGGCCTCCTGTCTTCCCGCGCCGTCCTGTCAAGCGTGGGTGTTGGCGATGCGACCGCTTCACCGACCGCGGCACTACTCCTGTCAATCTTCCAGGACTCTGTCGGACGTGTGGCGACCATCCTCTTTGCCGATCGCTTTGGCACAGCACTCGAGCCAGAATGCAAGATGTACCGGCTGCTGGCCGATGTACTCAACGACTGTGCTTTCGTGCTCGACTGCCTGTCCCCGGCGTTCCCGAAGCCGATCCGCGTGGTCGTACTGAGCTTCAGCAGCGTGCTGAGAGCATTGTGCGGTGTAGCGGCGGGCTCTTCGAAGGCCAGTCTGAGCGCCCACTTCGCCCTTGGGAGCAATTTGGGTGAGCTGAATGCGAAGGACTCGAGCCAGGAGACCGTCATATCTCTGATGGGAATGCTGGTCGGTTCACTGGTAGTATACTGCGTTACGTCGCCTCTTGCGACGTGGTCCACGCTGCTCGCTCTGTTGGCGATCCACCTGGAGACCAACAGGCGAGCGGTCCGGGCCGTGAGCATGCGGACGCTCAATCGCCAGCGAGCGACTCTGGTATACCACGATCTGCAGCTGGGTAAAGTACCAACGCCGGGGGACATATCCCGACAAGAACGCATCTTTGAGTGGGACGGCGTCCTACGAAACGCGCAAGACAAGATCGTTGGGTACTGCAGTCTCGGATCTCGAGTCGATGCCACGCTGCGCTCAGTGTCTTACCGGAAGGCTGACGCAAAGCACTCGGTCAACTTGATGAACAGTCTATGGGAGACGAGCGTTGCGTCGCTCCGCAGCAGGCACTACGCCCTGCTGATTGCGCCGGCACCGAAAGGGCTCCAAGCTTCCGTCGTACTGGAGCGAGGAGCGTCTGCCACCGAGACACTGTCTGCATGGTGGCAGGCGCTAGCCATGGCCAACCAGCCAAGTCTTTTCGGAGAGGCAAAGGTGGGATCAGCGGAGAAGAAGGCCTTGGTCATTGACGCACTCGAGAGCACCGCTACCGAATGTGCCACTCTGCTACGGAGGAACCAACAGGAGCTGGTGAAAGCCGGCTGGGACCTCGACACCAGCGCGATTGAGACGAAGGCTAGTCGGCGTGTTGCCCTTGGACCTGCATGAGCGGCTGAGGTGCGCTCTGGGAAGAGGGTTCACCCTGATACTGCTTGTTGGAGGTGGTCTCAGGACGCCGAACGTCCATTGACCGCCAATGCCGCTTGCCAGTGCAATATGCTGATCCTTCATCTATGCGCTGTCGATCCCTGGTCCTGGACTACCAAGGACGCGCTTGCTTGGGTATCTCGCTTACCATCACCTTCTCATCAACATGTATCTATCGTCATGCGCCATCCCGCCCTTTCACGTCGGCCTCCCTCTCCATCTCCGCCCGCCTCAACGCACCCTCCCCAGTACTCTTGATCCCCTTCTTCCTCTGCCGCTCCTCGTACTCCATCCTTCGATCCAGTATTCTTTGCACAATCTGCGCAGCATTGACGTCCTGGAAGTCGTGTTCGGGTGTCTCGGCGAAGATCCCTGCCGCCTTCGCATCCGCGTAAGGATCTGGAGTCGAGGACGGCATGTATGAGGTTGGACCATGGTATACAGCATTTGGGAGATCGATGCTGGGTACCTTGGAAGCGGAGAGGGCCGGCAGAGACGCCAAGAAGGCTTTGTTGGGCGCGTAGGGCGCTCCGAAGACGACCTGGTGAATATGTCGACACTGCACCACGCACAGGCCCCTCTCGAAGATGTTCATGATGGGGTAGTTGAGGCCCTTGTGGTAGTTGATCACTTCGTCGTCATGCACGCCCGCGACGATATACGCGGGCCCATAGTCTTCTCCAGAATCAGTCAGTCGCTTTTGGCGAGCGGAGTCAGTATACCAGTCTCGTTGCCGGCCGAGATCCACTTCGAGGGATGTGACAAGGCTTAGAAAGGCGATATGGCCGGAAGAGAAGAGGTCGAAGCCACCATCGACGTAGACGATCCGTTGTCCGGGGCGCAGGGCGAGACCGTGGACCATAGGTAGAAAGATGCCTTCACCTCGAGACGCATAGATCTGCACGCCCTCGCTACGCCCATCCGCCGCAGAAGCGTACTCGCTGATGCGGTTCGCCATCAGCTGGCCCCTCTCCATCCTCTCCCGCTCGCTCCCAGCGCCCTCGCGACCCCGGAGCATGTCCGTCAAGCTGTGGATGAAGTGCTCCTTGGTGCACAGTAGCATTCTGCCAACCAGGTCCGTGGTCGAGATACCAGGCGTCCGGGGCACGATCTTCATCCGTCCGGCCTTCTTGACAAAGCGATAGCAGTCCTCTCCACTGGCATCGCTGGTGATGTCGTCCCCGTGCGTGACATACTTGCACCCGTAGTGGCTGATCCAGGGTAGACTCGTGACATACGGCGCGCGCGACACACATTTTGTGCTGAATCGACATGCTTCGACGGCCGCCACTCGCTCGGCCAGGCTCATGACCGTGGGGCCTTTGTTGGCGCGGATCTCCTCGTCGCTGTGCAGACCGACGACCAGCTCGTTGCCTAGACGCCGTGATTGGAGCATGACTCCTGCATGGCCGTGATGAAAGAAGTCGAAGCAGCCATCGATCCAGAGGCGGTCGTCCGCGACGGAGACGTCTTCCTGCGGGTCGACAGGCCATTCGCCGGCTTCTGGGACTACGCACCCGGCTTCGGGATCAGTCTTGGGAGCCATGGCATGTGTGTCTCGCTATGGTGTCCTCGTAGTAAGCATCTCGTCCATTCACATGTCAACGTTGACTCGAGCTCGTGCCTTCCCAAGAGAGACGCCGACGTGGGGGCCGAAGTCGTGGGGAGAGACCCACCTGTCACGTCATGGCTTGGCAGAGATATGGGAGTCCCATCTTCACTTTGAAGATCAACGTATGTCTCGCTCGATCAGCCATCACGATGATCTCCGTACTCCTCCTCGTCTTCTTGCTGCAACTCGCCATCCACCTCCTCAACACCCTTGGCGCTGAGGCCGTCAACGAGCTGGTCCGTTCTCCGAAATGCCCCCAGAATCAGGCAGCGAGCTAACATACGCTGCAGTTATGGACCGTCTACACCAAGCTCCCGACGCCTCAGTCAAAAGATGCTGATGAGAGCGCGAAGCTGCGGAAGGAGGTGGCGCGCTTACATCGCGAGATGAAGTCCATCTCGGCGCAAGACGACTTCGCCAGATGGGCGCGCGTGCGCCGGGATCACGACAAGGTGAAGGACAAGTATGACAACCAGTGTATGTGGCCATCACCCACCGCTGCCCTGCCCAGTATTGATTCGTGCCGAAGCCGCCTCCCTCCAGTCCTTCCGCGCCAACTTCACCCGCGCGATCTCCATGCTCCGCTGGACCGGCACCCAAGGCCTGCAATTCCTCTGCAACTTCTACTTCTCCAAGTCAGCCATGTTCTGGCTGCCGCAGGGGTGGGTCCCGTACCATGTCGAATGGGCTTTGGGCTTTCCGCGGGCGCCGCAGGGCAGCGTAAGCATAAACGTGTGGGCGATGGCATGCGCGAGTGTCATCGCCTTGGCGAGCGAGGGTATTCGGGCGTCGATGACGCTGCGAGAGGGCAAGGTCATCGAAGGCAAGAACAAAGGAGAATCGATCAAGATGGAGGGTATGGGTGGCATGGGAGGTGGCAAGAAAGAACTATAGATGCTATATGAACTTCAACGCTGCTACGGCCAAGTATCTAGTCCTTTGCTCTTGGCACTTATCGCTCACGCCACAGCATAGCGTATGAGACTACCACGCCAACACTGGAGGAGATGAATCGCCTTCAAGCCCACCGGCACGTTGCTTTCGAGAACCTACTTCGGACGTCATGCACCCTCGCAAATCGCATTTGAAGCCCTACCTGCAACATGGCCACTAGGACAATCGACACCATCCTGCCATTTTAGCGCCTGTGCGGCTCTTCTTCGATATCACGCAGCTACTCTGGATTCAGCTCCGCCAGAGACTTCGAGATCACATGCAGGCCAAGCCTGACGGCTTGCCGGCATACATGTGCGCCCAATGATGATCGCGAATATCTGCAAGCTCGATGCCTTGTGGGCCCCTCATGGCCTTGCGGAAAGCCCGCCAAGGCACGCTTCGTAATTCTAAACGGTGTTTGGCCTCATTGAGTCTCGGGCGTTGAAGTTGATGGAACTGCACGCGCTTGATGCCTCTCAGAGATGACAGCATATATCCGAGCAAGTCCTGCCACGGCTCTTCGATGGCAACGAAGCAGAGGTTCAGATCGATGAGCTCTCTGCCAGCCATTCTCAAAATGGATGTCAATTGGTGGCTCAAGATATCGATGTGGTCCAGGTGCAGGACAGTGAGGCGCAGCCACGAGCCTCCGTGTGGTGGCGGGCTCGCAAGCGATTTGAGATGTCTCGCGAACGATTCGCTGCTCACCCCCTGCAAGGTCATCCGGTCGAGCTTGGGGAGCGCGGCCACGAGGTGCGCTGCAGTGGGCACGTCGTCGCCCGCGTCATACAGCCTGCGATGCAGCGGGGGCACCGAAAATACAAGCGGATGCCTGTCGTCGGTGTTGAGCTGGATATGGAGCGTCTTGGCGAAGCCGGCCAGCTGCTTTCTCCCCTCCATCACTTTCAGCAGCTTCTCGACTTGCCTGCCTGGCTCGAAACTCGACTCATCGGCATGGATCCGTTCCCACTTCAGCGTGGCGAACCGGCGGAACGCCTCCTCTTCGGCCCATCTGCAGGTCTGGCGGAAGTCCATCAGGGCCTTGAGATCAAGGTGGCTGATAATTCCGATCATGGCATCTGTCGGGAGGGACTTCAGAGTCGCCATTGTGTTCGCTGAGTCCTCGAGACTGCAGCTATCCTGCCCTACGGCTGGACACGTTGCTGCGGCTGGACACGTTGCTGCGGCGACCTGCAAGGTCATTGGTATATGAGAGAGCCGTATGTTGAGCCTGGTACAAGTCCTAGTGTCGAGCGCTGTTCTGCTTTGTCTGAGTGAGATCGCAGAGACTGCTACAAGAAAGATATGGAGGGAGGAAGTGGGGCATGGAACGGGCTTGGAGCGAAGGGTTTTGCATCATGCTGGTTGCAGCGCCATTGACTGGCTTGCTCCGTTGTGGTGCCTACCGGGGCACAATTCACTGCTGTGCTAGAAGCACATCCCCCGAGTCAGACGAAATTTCAATACGCAATGGCGACAATTCTGAGCGCGGTCCACTCATCCTAACCTCGATCTCGCCACTCTGGCTCAAAGGATTGGTTTCCGCCACGGAAGTCAGATACAGACTATCCTACCCGCAACCACACGCCTCCCGCACGTCGTCGTGCCCGCGCCGACATGGTACTCTTGCCACCAACATCGCCATCTCACTGTCGTCGAAGGGTCAATCATGCCAGAGAGTCCATGATCATACCTAGGCCGACTTTCACCGCCTGTGCACCGTGCATAGTCGCCAGCCAAGTCTCCCGAATATCCATGATCTCCATCTTCTTATAGCTCCCCATGACCTTGCGGCGTGGATGGAGACGAACACCGGCAAGAAGTTCTCCTGGTCGACATACGCTGAGCTGGTTCAGCACCAAGCACTCGAGCTGTCCTAGATCAGATCGCCAGATTGCCATCACATTGTGCCATGAAGTATCGACCGCGGCGTCGCACAGCGGCAGCTTTCGGAGTCCTGTGCCGGCAAGCTCCATGACAGACCTCTAGTCGCCAATCGAGAGCATGCAAGCCGTTAGCTCCAGCGACACCAGCTTTGGCTATAGGATCTCACACGGTGTAGCACCCGTCAGTAGGTGCAGATAGATAGCGAAGATATCGCTGTTCAGCCCTGTTAGGAGCAGCTGCTCGATATACGGGAGCAGCGACATTAGACTCGCGGCTGTCGAAGCCCTTCCGGCCGCCTCGTTCCAGTCGCGATACCAGTACGTGTCGTTTCTCAGTCTACTTAGCCGCAGATCAAGGATCTCGACCGAGCTAGCAAGCTGCGGACCGCGTTTCATTACCGCTGTTAGGCGTCGTACGAGTCCGTTAAACGATCCCTAGACTACTACCTTTCGGTACTTCAGCACAGTAAACTAGCGAAACGCCTGCTTTTCGGCCCATTTGCAGGTCTAGCGGAAGGTCTGCACGTCCGAGAGGCAGAGGTGCTTAATGACCGACTTCATAACGTCTATTGGCAAGCTCTAGATCGAAGTCGTAATAGCGAGGCTTCCGAGCGCTTAGATCTCTGGATCGTCGGTCTAGTAGGCCACAGTCGCGGTTGCCAACGTGGTTTAATTGCGCTCCTACATTAGAACGGAAGCTCTAGGTAACAGCGGAGTTGCAGTAGATGTAATGGAGTCGGTAAGTAGTTAGTACTAATAGGGGTTCATCGTGTACTAGGCGACGAACTTACAGATCGATAATGTAGAGGCGCAGAGCTAGAGACTAATAGATAAACGCAGCACGGCGCAAAGCTCTTACATAACGCTACGCATGCGTTCACTGCGACCCTCTGTAACACGGACTCTAGACTGTTATTAACTGCGATTCCGCATAGTCCCTCCGAGGACAATTACACGACCTTGCATAGGCCCGGCTTCCCTCGAGTTCTCAATTCACGTGTTATTGTCGACGACTCTATTCCACTGAATCTGTTTAGGGGTACCGCGACACTAGCCGTCGCACCTCGACAAATGCCCTACTAGTGCTTAATCCTTAGTTAATACTTGCTACCTAAAGGGCGCTACGTACTCCGCGATCTTCGTTAGACGGAACTGCACGGCCTACGCACCTTGTATACTAGTACTAGTATTATGCAACACGACGACCTCGATACGGCCCGTAGGACCCCGGATAGCCTTATAGAAGGGAGCGCTACCTTCGGGCTTAAGTAACATAGTGCCGCGATCCCTACGATATTCCATTAGTACGTGTAGCTCGAGGCGCCTTAGCTGCTTTATAGAGCGGCGTAGTTGTCGAAGATAAGATGCCGATCGCTATTAAGGCTAGTAACGTCTTTAAGGGCGAGTACGGTAAGCGAAGGGCTAAAGACGCGGATAATAGACTGCAGGGCCACGCTCGAGACGTAGGACTCGTAGAGCTTAAGACTACTAAGCGCCGGTAGTGTAACTTAGAAAGGATTAGTATTAGTCTCGGCATAGGATCTCGGAGGTCTATCGTCGGCTACTTACTCGTTAACGCCTTATGCCTTAGCTTACATATCGGTTTCGTAGTATCGACAGCGACACACATTAGCTATAGATGCCGAGCAAAGCTCTTAGAGTCTACACCGGTTAGCTCTATCGTATTAAGCCGAGGGAAGGCGCCGAGGAGAGTCGAGACGATTATCTAGGATAACTATAGAATCGATAGCTAAGGAGTTTCGGGGCCGCTATAGTCGTTGTACTGTAGTACTTCCGCGGGAACAAATTTCGCGGCCAATAGCTAAATTGAATCTTATAAACAGCATAGGCGAGCTCTAGAGTAGGTAAGACTACATCGGCAAGACGTCGAAGACATCCGTAGTCTCTATCTAGTCCGCGGACGGAGATGCGATCGTAAAAATAAGTAGTGAATCCTTAGAAGGCTACTCTCTCGGCCTAGCGGCTAACTAGGCGGAAGTTCTTTAGCCTAGTAGCATCGAGGGAGCTAACGACGAGAGCTACGACCTCGGTCGGTATCGTTGTCTATATACGTCCGGTTATCGCTATACTCTTGTCTAGCTACTCTTCTTGCGAGGGCGGCATTGTCGACATTGCTAGGAGGTCGGAGCAGACGATACTAGGTATGTAGCTACGGATTATCCTTCGGGTCCAAGCCTGCGTCCCCTATTATACTAAGTGAAACGGTACGGTAGTGCCCGAAGATTCAATCTCTCCTAGTAGACCGGCGCTAGCTGTGAATGTGAATGTGTCCGCACGGTGCATAGCTTACCTTTACATAACCTAACGCAATATCTACTAACCCCGACGCTATCGCTTTAGTCCTAACGAGTCGAGGACACAGCGTAAGGCTATATTCGAGCTTTAAAGAACACCTAGGCGGCATTAAAGAAGTCCTGCGGCATATCTAAGGCTACGCTAGCGCTTCTAGAATCAATAATGCGAGACGCAGAACGCTATGCAATAATGTAGCTCGGACAGAAAGCCTCGTCGAGGATTACATAATGCGACTAAGGTATGCGCGTATATGTTGCGATCCGACAAAGTCGTCTCGACGTAGTAGAGCTCGGTAGGCTTAGTTAGTATTAAGACACGGGTATAGGA